>SDVV010000915.1:0-28046 GCA_016164225.1 Gammarus roeselii | reverse complement strand
CCCGAGACGATTGACTGCTCACATCCAGAGAGCTCAAGTACCCGAGACGATTGACTGCTCACATCCAGAGAGCTCAAGTACCCGAGACGATTGACTGCTCACATCCAGAGAGCTCACTGTTATGAAGTTTTGAGATGAGAAACAATACAACGGAATCGATCTTCGAAATGAAAAATAAACAACAATAACTAATCTGATTGAAGGCACTAAAAAAAAAATCAGCTTACTTTCTGATGGTGAATAGGAGCGCGACCCAATTGGTTCATTGATTCATAAATCCCACAGAATTCAATTCATTTTTCATCAGCTCTTATAGGTTCATAGATATCACAGAATTCAATCCTTTTTTCATCAGCTCTTAACTTTGGTGCACATTTTCCTCAAACATTTTGGACAAGGGTCCAGAGTGTAGGAGGCGACACTGGAGGGATTATATTTAGACAAGGATACCTCTTCATTCAACAAAAGCCCTTCTAACAAGCATCGGAGTACAAAAACATCTGTGCTGCAACATTACATTCAAGACTACGAAGTCGAGAATCAGCAATAGTGATGATTATTGATTCTACAGACCGCATATGCAAATTAAGAAATTTCATAAAACACTGAAAAATCGTTTTACTTGAGAAGCACTGCAGAAAAAAGATTTACGGCCAAATCGCTGTCGGTTGTTCATGTATACAAGGAGAAAAAGAGACAGCCTGTTCATGCTCAATGGTTAGGCTTAGAAAGACTAGAAGATTCATACACTAATATAAAACCACACAGAGAATGGGCTAGCAAACCAGTTACTGCCCCTACATGAAGTAATTAGGTAGCTTTGATTAAGGACTATGCCAGCACAGTAAAAAAAACACTTAAACTTGTACCACATGAGGTGAGTCATCGGGGCAGCTGATAGAGCCAGGGAGTCCTCAATAGAGACCGGCACTGGGGAGAAGGGAAGGGGAGGGGACGTCGCCGGGTCCGGTCTGACAGAAAGCTGTTATCAGCGGCAGTTCTGGCAGGGGAGAAAACTGACGTCAGCGTCGGTACTGGCAGGGAAGAAATCTGCCGTCCGCTTCAGTACTGGTAGGGGAGTAGATGACGTCAAACTCACTATTACCAATCAAGATAACTGTTATCAGCGGCAGTTCTGCAGGGGAGAAAACTGCCGTTCGCTTCAGTACTGGCAGGGGAGGTAGATGACGTCAACCTCACTATTACCAAGGAAGATGGCTGTTATCAGGCTACGGTTCTGGCAGCGAACGACGACCGTTGCCAGTTGTTGCGTCATTTAGTCTGAACTTCACCTTCACACAACAACAGAACAGGATCATCAGGAGAAATGGATCGCTGAAGAGATAAGAAGCGAAATATTACTCAAATGCACATACGCAAACCCTTCCTAGGTCGTGATGCAGATTTAACTCAGTGTAATATTCAGGAACTTGACCGTAATGATGGTGAGTGGGATTGGGACATTTTCTTGATCGCAAGTGGTACAGCGAACGCCCTTTTGCCATAATAGACGACGCATCAAAATGGGTACGCATCAAGATGGGTACGTGAATGGGTACGATACAAATATTGAATTGATTACAACAACCTAATTTGAGAACCTATATCTCAACGGTTATAGAAAGGTTTTCAAAAATACATTCAAGCCTTGCGCGTGAGTCGTTCATCAGAAATGGAAATGTAGCTTATTACTTTCCTTCCAAGACGAACCATGAAGTCAGCAATAACGGACGCATTGAAGTGATCGTGCAGATACAGACACATGGCCAAATTCTCCAGAAGAGGGGTGGCCGACGGCAAGATGCATCTCACACTTCTTTTATGCCCGCACACAAAATAAAATTCCGCCTTTCAGCACTAAAAAGTTCGACCAGGACCCAGCAACACACTTTAGGTCAGCAGTGAGGTCCGAGATCAGTATCAGCAGCAGGGCTCAACGGTTTTCGCTGATTCACCTCTGCTGTGTCATAATTGCTGGACTCTACAACGCACACGTCCCCCTGTTTCTCAACAAAACGCCATAGGACCGCGTCAAAACTCATCCATTCACAACGATTCTCCCCTCGCATTAGTTTGGTCTTTCCCAAGTCCTACACCTTCTCACGTCCGCTTTCACCAACCTTTTCCCAGACCTCTCATCATTCATCATCATGGGTCCGAACTTCCTTAGCACACACGAATGTACTGTCCTCAAATGTGCGCATCACACAATAATTCTCCAGTTAGGTGGACAGTAATTTTGAGCGAATGGTCATTCCTGGAATATCTCATCACTTTATATTTAACCCCGTTAACTACAGCTGCTAAGTTGTGTGAATGTGTTGTGTGAATGTGAGCGTGTGAGGGTGTGAGGTGCGCCTTGCCGTCGGCCACCCCCCTTTCTGGGGGATGCGGCCTAGTGTCTGTATCTGTATCTGTATCTGTAACTACAGCTACCTTCGCTCATGCACTGTACATAAATAGGACACCAGCCTACACGAGTCCGTGGGCTACAGTTAGATCTGGGGAGTCACAGGTCAGTGTTCTTGGGCCTCTCCATATCATCCGCAAGCAGCAACAGTCTCAACTGCCAACTCCGTCCATTTGCTTCTGACCACTTAAAACTTTGACGATAACTTTATCAAAAGTTTCACAATTTTGAAGTCTACGTGTAGCTATTTGAACAGATCGTTGTTTCAGTGCTCTTTTTTGATAAACCGAAGTACATTGTGGGGTGGAAGAATTTATGCACGCTTCGTATAGGGAGGATTTTTACCGAAATTTATAAGCTTTCTACTGTAGGGAAGGTCAGTGAGTAGGCTTTGTAGATTGAAAGGGGATTCTAGCAAAAACATCGAACTGCCGGGATTGCATTGCACTCCATCAGTAAGTGCTTTACGCTCATGGCCTCTTGGTAGCACCAAGGACATGGGGCGCGAACGGTACTTTGTTTGCATCCATTAGATACAGATACAGACACTAGGCCACACCCCCCAGAAATGTGGGTGGCCGACGGCAAGGCGCACCTCACAGTCAAGTGGGAATAGGGGGACCGTTTGCTTGCCTCTACATTGTAAAGAAATGCAGTTTGGAGCGGAGTGAGAGCACTCTAACTGTCTGAGAAGAGGACGAATTTGGAGAGGCGATTTGTTTTAATAATTGAGATGGCTAATTTGAGTGCGTATAACTCTGCAGAGAAAACGCATGTTTCTTGTGGAAGGGTAGTCGAACATGAGGTTTCCTTGCGCACAGCGGCAGCTCTCACTAAATCAGTGGTTTTGGAGCCGTCAGTGTACTACTGATGGAAAGATGGGTATTGTTCCTCGATGAGGCTCAAAAATTCTCGGCAGCACGTATTAGTTGGTGTAGTTGCTTTAGAGCATACATGTAAATCTAGGTAGACTGACAGTGTGTTGATCATTAAAGTAGGTGACCTGATTCGACGAATGAAAAAGGCCTGATTGCCTTGCGAGCGATGTCTAATGCGGTCATTAGACTGTCCACCCGTAGTCAAAACGGCGGGTAGATATTTATTTTTGACCTAGAGAGAAATGTTGGTGATGTGATCTAAGGCTGGGTTGTTAAACGCCCTGTCTTGAAATATTATGTAGTGAGAGTTTTTCTGGTCAAAGTGGTAACGCGAGTTCATTGCCTAGTACTTCCAAGGATTCGATGAGAGTGTAACGGATGGCGACGGTTGTGATGTAATTTCAAGGATGCCCTGGGAGGATAATTTCCGTCGACTTTCGAGAGCTGGTCAGCAGGGCTGCAATGTGAAGATGCCAAGTGATATTAGGGTCCCACACGTGACCTAGAAACTTAATAACAGTCTTCGTGCAGTAATGAGGTGTTGTGTAGCGTTAAAAATGGTGATAGGGGCAGACTGATGACGAGAGTGAAATGGAAATTTTTAGTTTTAGATGGAAAACTTGAAATCCGTTTAAGGAAGCCCAGTTCCAACTTGGTTGAAACACCGTTTGGTGTTATGTTAAATTGTTGAAAGGTATGGGTGATTGTAGCTCATATAATGAAGAAATCAGTTCCCGCCACAATGGAAGATGTCTGTAAGGTGGCTGATTCCAAGGACAAAAGGAATAACGCCTATTTCCCGGGGATAAGATGGCGACAGAGTGTCACCGAGTTTGAGGTTAAAGGTACAATTTTGCACAAACTGGAGGTAACCTGGTAAAGAGCATTTCTGATGCCATATTTTCAAGTAGTGTCATGTGCTTGTCAAATGTTTCCCATGAACGAAAGACTGTCGAACGTCTGCTTAATCGTACGAGATGATCTATCGTGGAGAGGCACTTGTGGCCGCCCCACTGGATGACTTTGAGGCCTGTATACCTTTCGAGATAGTCGACACGGCATAAGTTTATGATTCGTTCCATCGTCTTACAGAGGATGCTAATAGGAGAACTAGGACGGAAGTTATGATCGTTACTTTGGCATTTTCCGGGTTCGGCTAGAGGAAACATTACCGATTCACGCCAGAGGTTAGGGAGAAACTAGCTTCAATACATTCTGTTCAACACTTTAAAGAGGTAGCTACTCGAGGGCACCTTCAAGGAATGTTTGATTATATTGATGTGCACACCGTCCGGCCCAGGTGACACGAGTATGGCCTATGGCATACTGTAGTTCTTTTTTTTTGAGCCTCCTTTCCACAAGAGCCTCAACGTGACTCATAATAGGCTCACCCGTAGGGCGCAACCGTCGTTGATTCAGGTAAATTCGCACGGCCTCGCGTGCGAAAATATTAGTCATGTAAAGATGAAGTCGGTACATATTTCAATTGTGGCACATTCGCGTACTAGCGCGTACGAGAGGGTAAAGAGTTAATGCATATCTTCGTACTTGCTCAGGCGTTTGGGGTTTAGACAGCTTCGTATAGTCCCGTGTGTTTTCCGAAAGCAATAAGCTTTTTACGATAGGTTGAGTCCGTGAGTAAGCTTGGCAGGTTGCACGAGGGATTTAGGAACGCTCGTCGGGCTGCCGCGAGTGCGTTGCAATCCATCAGTAAGTGTTTCGGGCTGATAGCCACTTGGTGGCAAAAGAGGCAAGGTGGCGCGTTTGGTCCTATGTCGGCATCCATGAGGTGGTTGTGAGTTTTCCACGTGTGTCCCGTGCACAAGCGGTTGATGCACACTTGTTTTTTTCAGTTGGTGAACTTTGTTTCCCGTTCTGCAAGCACTTTTTGTCCACTCTGTTGCCACATTTCATCACATCGGGATGTTGTATGGGAGTTGATGATAGGAGACCAATCTCGGCAGTGTATAACGGTAAATTGCTCTTGATGGGTAGACGCCAGATCAGAAAGCGAATCTGCAAGTTCATTTCCCCTTATTCCCACGTGTCCAGGGATCCACCAGAATTTGACCGCTCCCCAAGAAACAGGGTGAACATGAGATACCGCAATGGGGTATCCTATTTGAAGTGCCTGTTGCTCTCGCTCTGAAGAGACGGTGTTAGATCTCTTCTAAGTTGCAAACTTCAACAATATGATCTACGATCTCAAATAGTGTACTTTGGTTTAGAGCGGTGGACGGTTATCATTTTAAAAATTTCTATACATTTAGCTCCAGATGCGGAGAACAGTACTCGAATGTATGATCAAATGTTTTGTCTCCTCATGGGTTACAATACCGCCCCTGTGCAAGCTTCACCTCCCAGATCACTCCATTCATGTAGCGGATGGACAACCAGGAAGACATCACGCAAGCTCGCTGAATAAATTTTTGCCCACTCTATACAAACGCAACACACTCTACAACATCTCTCTGCTGACGCTATCGTAGGCCTTTTGAAGTTCCATAAAATCCCAGAACGCATCCTTTCTCATCGCAAAGTTCCACAGACTTGACTCGCTGAAAAAATCTGACCAACTCAACCTCTCTCCAATCGTACCATCAGTACTGTCTCTAATTCTCTTGATTGATACACTATCGCACAACTTACCTATCACTCCTGAAACGGCATACCTCTGTTCAAATTCGTGTAAATTAATATTCATTTGATAAAATTCCTAAATAAATTAAAAAGTGAGGAAGTGCTGCAGTAAAAAAGTACAAGTTAAACCGATTAAATAGGAGATAAAAGTAGGAGCGGTCAAGATTAGATTAGAGTGACGAGGCTTTCTAGCGCGCTGGAGTCATCGTCCTTCTGGCGCCGAATGTCAAACCAGCAAACAGTGCAGCATAAAGTTAGTCTCTGTTTTTCTTCTTTTCCAATGTTCGAGTTAAGGTTTACTACTGCGCAAAGTCAAAGTCATTTACGCGGCGAACGTCTATGGTATGTACGGGTGCCACAGGAGGTATAGGAACTCCTAAGGTGCTGAGGCCATATGGTTAGTTCAGCACTCCCCGGATGGCAGTAAGGAGGAATAACACACTACCTACTCTGCTTCAGAGACCCAAAGATCTGCAGTAGTCCTTAAGGTGCGGGCTACGCGCTCCAACACCTGCTGAGGGGGAAGATGAAGAAGAGACAGAAAACGGGGAACCCATGCATGAGATTTACACTAGGTGTAGGGAATTTCACGCATGAGAACAGCAAGAATGGAAAGAAGAAGAAGGAATAGTCGTAGAAAAAGGTTGCATGAAAGAAAGAACGCAACTTAGCTGTTATTTGCCACCCGAAAGGAGAATAGTTAAAGCCGGTAAGTGGATGTTTGAGTGTGTGTGTCGGTGTGTGCGTGCGTGTGTATGTGTGTGCAGCGACAATTAGGAGAGTGGTTAAGAAGGAGTCTGAGACAAGTTAAGGAAATTTGAACTAAATATAAGATGCAAATGAGGTAAATAAAAAGTCAAGCAAATCAGGATGGGGGAGAAAAGGAGAGATAGTAAAGGGTTGAATAAGAGGGGAGTCTGAAAGGAAATAAGGGTGTTCAACCCCCCCCCGGTTAACCGTGACTCTGTGCGGCCGGTGAACCTAACAGATGCCTGGGAGGGTAAGAGCGGTCAAACCGACATTGCTTTCCCAAATGCCTATAAACGGATTGATAGAAGTAATACATAATATAAATTGAGCATAAATTATTCATCAGGAACAACCAGTTCACACTGGAATCATATGTGCAATACATTCCCAGAGTCTCAAGAAGCTATTCAATGTAATCTTCAACGCTACCAGAGAAGTAATTACTCGGTTTTCTCATGGCATATAATTTGCAGCCTTGTAGCGGGGGCTCTAGAATCTTGCTACCGTATCCACCACATGTCGTAGAAGGCGACTAAAAGGGTGCCTCGAAGCCGGGAGTAGAATCGTGCTACCGTAACCCCTGCGTGTCGTAAAAAGCGACTAAAAGGGGCGGGGCGAAGGGGCTAGGAATCCTTTTCTCTATAAAACCCTTCCTCAAAGACGCCAAGACGAGCGGGAGGAAAAGACGCTCACGCCTCTCCGAACCCTATTGTTAGGGTCGCTGAATGTGCGTGGCTGTAGTACGAATGATGTAAAGAGGAGGGAGATTGGTGAGATGTTTGTGAGGAGGAAGTTTGATGTGCTGGCGCTGAGTGAGACGAAATTGAAAGGTAAGGGAAAATGTGAGTTTGGTGTGGTAAGTGGAAGAAAGTCTGGTGTGGAGGAAGGTTGGGCACGAGAACGTGTGGTTTTGATATTGAGTGATGGTTGGCTAGTAGCGTTACTGAGTGGAAGGAGGTGTCCTCAAGATTGATGTGGGTGAAAGTTAAGTTAGGCGTAGAAAGATGGGTATTTGTGAGTGCATATGGTCCAGGTAGCGAGAAGAGTGAGGAGGAGAGGGAGCAATTCTGGACTGACCTGAGTGAGTGTATTGAGAGTTTTGGAGGTCAATTCAATGTAGTTGCACAGGGTGACCTTAATGCGAGAGTTGGAGATGCAGCGGTGGAAAATGAGATAGGAAGGTATGGCGTTCCCGGTAGAAATAACTGTGGAGAAAACCTGATAGGTCTGTGTATGGAGCAGGAGTTGGTGGTCGGGAACAGTTTGTTCAAGAGGCAAGTACACATGGGTAAGGATGGCCCGTGGTGCAGTGTTTGAGAGAGCGCTGATGGATTTTGTGCTGGTATCGAGGAGAGTGGTGGGGAGGCTGCTGGATATGCGGGTGTTGAGAGGGGAGGGTGGAGGAGTGTCTGACCATCTGCTGGTGGAAGGTAGATTAAGAGTGGAGCAGAGGTGGAAGGGCAACAAAAGAGTGGGAAGAGGAAGACAGGTAGTGAAAGTGAGTGAACTACATGTGAGAAGCAGAGCAGAGGAGTTCCAACTGGTGTTGAGAGAAGAATATGAGCACGTGAGAGAACAGGACCTGAGAGATGTGGAAGAAGAATGGGAGACGTTAAGAAAAGCATTGCTGAGATGTGCGAAGAATGTGTGTGGTGCGCGCCGTGTTGGCGGGTGCAGAAGGAAAGGTTGCGAGTGATGGAACGAGGAGGTTATACTGGCGGTGGCACGGAAAAGAGGACCGTTTGAGGAGTGGTTGCAGGTGAAGTCGGTGGTGGCATATGAAAGCTATAAAGAGAGGAGAAACGTGGTAAAGCGGGTGGTGAGGAGAGCCAAAAGGGACGCTGATGCCATGTGGGGCAGACGGTTGTGCCAGAATTTTGAGGAGAACAAGATGTTCTAAAAAATAGGTGAAGAGGGTGAGGAAGGGAGAGACCGGAAAGGGGGAAGTGGTGAAAGATGGAAACGGCCAGTTGTTGTTGAAAAGTGGTAATGAACGGAAGAGGTGGGCCGAGTCTTTTGATAAGTTGTTGAATGTCGAGGATGACAGAGAGGCTGACATTGTTGCTGTGGGTGGTGGTGCTCGGATGCCAGTTTTGGGAGAGAGACTTGTGACGGACATTACCAGGGAAGAGGCGCAGGAGGCGGTGGAGGTGATGAAAGCAGGGAAAGCCCTTGGTTTGGAGGAACAGTGTGGTTTTAGGAGTGATAAAGGGTGCGCCGATCAGATTTTTGCAGTGAGACAGGTCTGTGAGAAGTACCTTGCAAAGGGAAAGGACGTGTTCTGGGCTTTCATGGATCTGGAGAAGGCATACGACAGGATTGACAGGGAAGTGCTGAGGAGGGTATTGCGTTTGTATGGAGTGGGAGTGGGCGGACATTTGTTGAAAGCGGTGCAGAGTTTCTATGTAGGCAGCCGAGCAAGTGTCGGAGTAGGAAGCGAAGAGAGTGATTGGTTCTCAGTGAAATTGGGACTGAGACAAGGGTGCGTGATGTCTCCCTGACTGTTCAATATCTATATGAATGGAGTGGTCATGGAGGTGAACGCGAGTGTGCTGGGTCGTGGCTTGGAACTGTTGGAAGCGAATGGGCAGAGCTGGCAGCTGAGCCAGTTGCTATTTGCGGATGATACGGCCCTGGTTGCGGATTCAGAGGAGAAGCGATGTAGGCTAGTGTCCGAGTTTGGTAGAGTGTGTGAGAGGAGGAAGCTTCGAGTGAACGTGAGTAAAAGTAAAGTAATGAGATGTTCGAAGACTGTCGATGCAAGCAGAATTAGTGTATTCCTAGATGGAGAGTTGTTGAAAGAAGTTCAGTGTTTTAAGTATTTGGGCTCCCGTGTGAAGAAGACTGAAGCAGAGGAAACTGAGGTGAAGTCGCGAGTGAAGGAGGGGTGTAAAGTGTTGGGTGCACTAAAAAGCGAATTGAGCTGCAGGACGTTGGGGATGGAAGCAAAGAGAGGGCTGTATGAGGGTGTTGTGCCAACTGTGCTGTACGGAGCTGAGACTTGGGGGGTGAGAGCTGAGGAGAGAAGAAGGCTGAATGTTTTTGACATGAAATGTTTGAGAAGCATGACTGGAGTGTCGCTGAGAGACAGGTTCACTAACGACGTGGTTCGCATCCGAACGGGGATGATGAAGAAGTTAGAGGACAGAGTTGACTCGCGTGTTCTGAGATGGTTCGGGCACATGGTGAGAATGGATGAAGGGAGATTGGTGAAAAAGGTGTTGAAGTCAGAGGCGAGTGGACGTAGGCCTAGAGGGAGACCGAAGTTTGGGTGGATGGATGGTGTGAAGCAGGCGTTAGGAAGGAGAGACGTGATTGTGGAGGTAGCAAGAGAGCGTGCATTGGATAGGCGTGAGTGGAGAATGATAGTGAACGGATGAGTTTTGACGCTGCCCTGATGTGTTTCCCCGCCTTAGGCATATCGTTGAGAGACGGGGGGGGGGGGGGTAATCATGATGCGGCAGGGGTAATCCAGTCACGCTGTCGGGCCCTGCTGCCGACACTGACCTCGAACCGCACTCATGACCCGGAAAGTGTATTACGGGGTCTCCGGTCCGACCCTTCTGCGCCAAAGAGCTAAGGTGTGCGAGTATGAGTGTATGAGAGAGTGAGGTGCGCCTTGCCGTCGGCAGGCCCCCTTGCTGGGGGATTTCGGCCTAGTGTCTATATCTGTACAAAATTTAAAATACATCTACATTCACGCGATTCAATCAGACTCGCGGGTATTTTGAGAAATTATAACGTTTTCATTAATTCTAAGCTTCATACTAGGTAATACAACATACTACTGCTGCTGCTTGCGTTATAATCCTCTGTCCTGAGACGATTGTAATTTGTCCTCGAAGCCGTCGTGCGGGAGGTAGAGCACACTGTCCCGGGGGTCAGCGTAGGGTGTGCCTCGGTACTGCCTACTGTAGTAGCGAGAGCTGCGGCGGTGTTCACGCTCGCCCATACCATTGAGCCACTGGTGCGGAGCCGCCCGCACCGCCTCGCCAGGGAAGAGCACGCCCAGGTCATCCAGGTGTTTTGAAACAGGCCGCCGCCTCTCGTCAGACTCCGGAATATCATCGACTGACTCAGGTGGATTGGTTAGGACTGGAGTCTTAGTGTAATAAAATTCTTGTTCATCATTAGAAGAAGAAGTTCGATCGTACACATTTGTTTGTCCCCACGTGGGATCCTGATTACTGCATTCGTGTTCGCAGTCATCTTCGCCGCCGTCACTACAACAATGACCTTCAGAGGCTGTTTGACCGTTCAGTCTGGCATTGTCATCGTATTCGCTGCTGTCCCCTAGTCGTATTGAAGAGCCCACACCTCGTTCCCGTTCCCTGTAAGCAATAACCCGGCCGTGGTCATCCTGAGCTATGCCTGGGATAGCGTCTTGTGTGGCCCAGAGGTAGACGTCGAGCGTCTTCTCCGTGCAGTGAGAGATGAACCTGACGAATGGGCGCGTGTCGCCCTCGTTGGCAGCTTGCAGGGTGTCGTAGTACTGCAGGCGGTCCTGGTGTCGGATGATGATAGGCGGGTAGCCGGCCTGAATGCAGGAGACCTACTTAGTGTGAGGATATCAAGACCAAACGTCCAGGAGCAAGATTTGACAATAGAAAAAAAAATAAGGGAAGCATACCTTTTAGCTGGCAAGAAACTTTACTCCGGAAGGTATTAGTATGAGAGGTTTTTATTTAGACATTACAACTTCTGTTATCTCGATTCTCTCGATAAAAAGCTTTTTCTCTGTAATGTAGTAAGAGCCGTAGTGTTGGCATGTGCTTCTGATTTTATTCCATTGAATCTTGGTATCTTGATGAGGAAACATTACAGAGACGATTTTTGAGAGAATCTTGATGACATTCGTCGCAAGAAGTTTTCGACCGTTTTCATCATTTTTATGTCTGTCAATATTTTTAGAAAAAAACAAACATTTTTTTCTTTCGAATTTTCTCTATTTTTTGTGTTCGACCTTTCCGCCGAAATCGGCGTTTCTATGTCTTGCGACTATATCACCGATATTCGGGGTCCTATGTCTTGCGACTATATCACCGATATTCGGGGTCCTATGTCTTGCGACTTTTTCGACGATCCGAACACTCTCCCGCTCTATATAAGTGAGGGCTGCCATACCTCGTCATTCATGAGGGCTGGTGCAAAACGGCTTCCTGTCAGAAAAATTGAGGGGACTGCCAGTATAGAGCTTGAGGGAAGCAGAGGGTACAGATTTTCTGGACTGTGATGCAAAGGAAAACTTGTGGTAATCGTTGTTTCTTCAAGATAGCAGAGGGAGGAGGAGGTCCCTTATGGCTCTTACTACATTACAGAGAAATAGCTTTTTATCGAGAGAATTGAGATAACAAAAGTCATATTCTCTTCCATTCGTTTGAGTCACAGTGTTAGCATAAAAAATACCATCACGTAGCGCAAACTGGCTTATGCCAGAAGAGCAAAGAAATTGAATGGATTGGCTGCATCTTAAACTGAGTGGGTTCAAAGAAGCGCTTGCCGTGTAAGGAATGATAACACATTTGGATAAATGGAGGAATGACTGTAATTATAGGCAAATACAGGTATTGGTCAGTGCCAACAACAGCAAGATTAGATTAGAGTGTCAAGGCTTTCTAGTGCACTAGAGTCAATGTCCTTCTGGCACCGAACGTCAAACCAGCAGCCAGCGCTGCATCAAGTCGTCATCAACAAATCATCCTCAGTCTCCGGAATTATTTCGACTCACGGCATGCTTAGGTCACTACTGTTTATAGGGATATAGAGAAAGGTCACAAATGTGTCCTACTCAAAGTGAGCAAAGAACACGGTGGTCCTCCGGGATGGAGGAGTTTATTGGTAAGATTATGTATGATCAACTCACATCAGATCAGATTTCAGTAAGGAGGCCGGTTTCTTGGAGGTAGCTGAGAAGTGGTTCCGCACTGAATTGTCTCTGAGGGAACTCAGTAAGCATTAGGCGGAGTGTATTAGGAAGGTCCAGGAACCGGCTCCTGGGAAAGTATGTGCGCCGACATTCCGTCCATGTGGGGCATTCTGCCAAGGCATGGGCTATTGTAAGAGGGACTAGACAGTCCATGCAGTAAGGAGGTGGCGACGCCTCCATTAGGTGTCTGTACGTTAGTCTGCTATGTCCTATTCTCTATCGGCATAGAGTTACCTCAGTCCGTCGAGATCGGTTGCTTGATGAGACCCAGGGTATGGGTGTTTCTTCAATAGTACGCAACTTAGTTCTCATAGAAACATCAGACCATTCCATGTTCCATTTATTTCGCACAGCTCTTCTAAGTGCTGGGTAAAAGTATTTTTTTGGGGAGTGGACGCTGTTCTGCTGGGTCAGGCGCCGCTGCAGCTCTTCGCGCCGCTTCGTCCGCCCGCTCATTTCCCACCACCCTTCAATGGCCCGGAACCCAGCAAAAACGAACGTTCTTGATTCTGGAAGACAGTCGCAAAAGCCAGCGCAAGATTGCTGAAACAACAGGGTTGCAATTGTTAAAGATCTCCAGGGTTTGAAGCGCACTGAGCGAATCACTAAAGATTGAGATATTGGCATCTGGAAGAGTATCAGCCGCCAAGAGGGCATCGACAATGGCCGTGAGTTCAGCAGTGAAAACTGACGCTGATGGCGGGAGTTTTCTAGTGACGGCGCGCCTGGGGAGCACCGATGTACAGCCCACTGCATCGTCGTCTTTTGATCCATCAGTGAATATATGCAAGCTATCAGCGTGATGAGTCTCCGCATGGGCTATAAAAATAGCTCGAAGATTTTGGGGTACAACATCTGCCTTTCGGAAAGTAAAATAGTGAGAGCAGAGCATATTTTCTGGTAAACGGCAGATGGGAATAGCATTTCGTGAGAGAGGGTCCACTATGATGTGTGGTAGTCCAAGCTAAGCAGTGAGGAGCTCGATGCGTTTTGAGGAGCTCGAGGAAAGGGCAAGATTTGGGTGGCGCTGTCGGATTGTGGTACACGTAGGAGAGGTGGGGCGAGCAAGAACATGGCAATAAAATTGGAGGTCATTTTGTTCTCGTCGCAGGGCATGACTAGGCTCACCAGTTTCACAAAGAGGGCTGACAGTAGGGGAGGAGCAGAAAGCTCCAGTACAAGCGCGAAGGAGGCGGCATTATGAACTGGTTCCAGCGTCTCGAGAATATCTGGTTTTGCGGAGCCATAGATCACGCTCCCTTAGTCCAGTTTGAACCGGATGATAGCGCAGTAAAGGCGTAATGATGTTATTCTATCTGCACCCCAGGTGAAGTGCAATGCAATCCGAAGAATGACAAATCGCTGCAAGCAGTCGCTCTTAAGCTGCTGCACGTGGTACTTCCAGGTTAGCTTCTAGAAAGCGGACTGTAGGTAAGAAAGAGAAAGAGATCATTTCTCCATAAAGTCTGAGGTCTGGTTTCGTGTGTGTGCAAGACCGATGGATATGAAATGCACATGTTTTGCTTTTAGATACTTTAAAGCCTCGAGATTTTGTCCAGGCAACCACCTGGGCAATTGCACTCTGCAGTTTTCGTTGGAGTTGGGACACAACTGGCGCCGATGCGTATATCATGAAGTCGTCGACGTACAGTGACCCATTCACGGAGGGAGGGATCACCCCCGTGATCCCATTAATGACAATCGCGAATAGAGTACAGGAAAGGACGCTACCTTGGGAAACCCCCTCATCTTGGGTATGTATGTCCGAAAGGTGATTGCCGATTTTGGCCCGGAAGACTCTCCGACGGAAGAAGTTTCGGATGAAAAATGCTAAGCAAGTGACCCCGGAGTCCCATCCGGTGAATCTTTCGGAAGATGCCATAACGCCAGGTTGTATCATATGCCTTTTCGAGGTCAAAGAAAACGCAAACAGTGTGTTGTTTGAGGTCCAAGGCCTCTTGGATATCAGTCACAAAGCGTAATAATGCGTCCTGTGCTGATAGCATCTATCGAAATCCGAATTGTAATGGGGAGAAGAGTGAGTTCGCTTCTAGATGCCGAGTCAGTCGGGCATTCACAATTTTCTCCAGAACCTTCGATACACACGAGGTGAGAGCTATAGGGCGGTATATAGGGCGGTAGCTGGTCAATTCATCGGTAGGCTTACCAGGTTTTGGGGAAGACCGAATCCCTGCCTCCCTCCACCGATCGGGATAGGAGTGGGTAGACCTGAGTGAGTTGTAAATAAGACACAAGTAGGAGAGTGCAGAGGGATGTAGGTGCCGGAGCATCTCGAAGGAGATTCGATCTTCACCAGGAGCAGAAGGGTTGGAGGTGTGAATTGAACCACGGATTTCGCGTACCGTGACAGGTTCATTGTAAGGTTTAAGGAAGTTTATGGAGTGCAGATCATTTTGTTCTGCAGTGCACTTTGTGATACGGAAAGTAGGGCTGTACCCCGAATCCGAGCTGACGGAGGAGTAATGTGTTGCACGCAAGAGTTCAGAGTTTTCTTGCGGATCGGTGTGAGTCATTCCCATCATCCTTAGGGTTGGGGGGGTGGGGGGTGAGAACAGTACTTCCAAGTCATTTTTCGTATGCGGGATCACACTTAAGACATGGGTGTGTTCACATTCATGGACGATACGAAGTTTTGCCACGATTATTTCCTGGATAGGAAGTATGTATTTCGGGTTTCTGCAGTTTCTCGTCTAAACGTAATTTCATCTGCTACTGCTTTGGTGCGCCGGTATCGATTGAATGCACGCTCCCTTTGCCGCTTTGCTATTTCACACGGGTCACCCCACCAGGGTGTCCTAATTTTACGTGGTGTCTCCTTGGTTATAGGGATGCTGCGATCTGCAGCGTGAAGGAGGGTACTATTAAAGTTTTCCACCATCTCGTCACAGGATATATCCTGAGGTGGGAGGGGTGTTGTTGTATAAACGGTAAACGATTGCCAGTTGGCTTTACGCAGTATGTATCGGCGAGCGGTAGAAGTATCTTCAGGATGAAAAGTAGTGATGGTGATGGGGAAGTGGTCACTCCCGTAGGGCTCCTCCAGCACTTGCCAGGCAAGGTCTGGGGAGAGGTTTGGGGAGCAGAAGGATAAGTCAATAGCCGATAACGAGGCTGTCTGGGTATGGAAGTGCGTCGGTTCTCCGGTATTAAGGAGAGCAGTATCAGAAGACAAAGAATGCTTCGACGTGCCCTCCACGTCCATCAGCTGTGTCTCCCTCCCAGAGGGGGTGTACAGCATTAAGGTCACGTAGTGAGAAGTGCGCAGGTTAGTGAGAAGTGCGCATGAAATTAGTTCATTTGGGGAAATATATAGGTTACAAATATTAACGGGGAGTTTAAGGCCCACTCTGTGGGCCTGAGCTTGCAGAGTTGTTTGTAGAGGGATTGAAGTGCATGTGATTGCTTGATTTACTATTGTAGCCAGGCCAGTGCCCGGTCGAGCATCGGCAGTGGGCGAGGTGAAGTAGGCTTTATACCCACTGGGAAAAGATGGTTTGTACAGCCCCAGGAGAGTTTCCTGGAGACAAACTGCCATTGGATTATAGGTTTGGGTTAATTTCAATAGTTCACCATAGTTAGCACGATATCCTCTCATGTTTCATTGAAGGACGAGGGTATCAGACATTGTGGTTTAGGTTAGAGATATTCAAGGTCTAGGCTCGAGTTGATAAGGTCTAATTATATATCGATTTTGTAGACTAGGTCACTCACGGCCTGTCGGCCGCGCTTGACGAGTATCGCTGGAGCATCTCTTTTGGCTAGGGGTCAACGAAGGATCACTTTCGCTTGGATCATCATCGTCCAGGTCGGAGCAAGTGCACTTAGCGCTGGTAAGCGACAAGCTAGTTTCTCCGACCTGAGGCGATGATGAGGTAGGGTGGGTATCACTCAATACTGTGCTCGGCGTATTTCCCTTAGGATTATGATCCGGAGCGGTTAAGCGAGGCAGATGAGAAGGGGCATTTGGTGCCCTAATGAAGGCACCAGATGAGTTGAGCAGTAATCTGGCTAGGCTACGCGGTTACCAAGGGTAATCTTGGTTGGGCTCGGAGTAAGGCGGGTTTAAACGTTGGTGTTAGATCCCGGGCATTTTGTCTTGTGTGGCTGATGGGGAGCGCGTTGAGATGGCAATGTTTCTTTATGTGGTGCTGCCTCCAATAAAGGCAGGTCGTCGTCCAGATTCAGGTCTGGGACTCCCATTGTACGTCGATCAGCAAGTGATGGACGAGGCGAGGTGGGAGTGAGGGAAGGTATCTCCAGCGGAATTTCCAAGTTTCCGGACAGTGCAAAGAACTGTCGTCGTGAGCTTCCTCGATTTCGAGGAGGATGAAGGGTATCGTGTTGTAGGTTAGAAGGAACCCTGGTTACAGGTGCAGCAAAGCTAGTAAGCGGGCGGATAAATTTGGCGGTTACTTGCCTCTTGGCTTCGGGGTAGGAAAGGCGTTCTCTAGCTTGAACAACGAGGATCTTCTTTTCGAGTTTGTAATAGGAGCATTCGCGTGATGACGCAGGATGGTCCTCTGAACAGTTGGCGCAATTAGCAGGTCGGTCACAATTGTGGCCATGTGCGTCCTTACCACAGCGGAAGCATGTAGTTTTTATTTTCCTCAATCGGCAGGCATCACTTCCATGACCAATCTTTTGGCAGTTGTAGCAGCGTCTGGGATTAGGGGTGTATTCTCGAACCGAGCATTGTGTCCAGCCAATGTGGACATCAGAAGGCAGAGAACAGAGCTTGAACGTGAGGATGTAGACACCAGTGTACTCTTTAACTCCGCTTCGCCGTCGTTTCACTCTGTATATCTTGGTGACTTGCAGATCGCCGAGTTCAGTAAGAATATCGTCGTCGGAGTGGTTTGGTCTGTCTTTATAATATACAATTCAAAATTCTTTGTATCGTGTTGAGAGTAGGGTGCTCATCAACTTTTACAGGTATATTATTTAGTTGTTTTAGGTTCTGAATGTTCCTACTTTGTTCCTCATCCTCCACCTCTACAAGGAGGGAGCCACTCGCAAGCTCATTGATGCGCTTCGGGGGTCTCCACAGTGCAGCGCGGAGTTGTCGATTAGCTTGAATAGTATTAGTATCGGACAGGTTCTCTCTCGAGATTGCCTTGACGGTGAAGGACTTAGTGTAGTTTATATTTTGAAAAATATTTTCGAGTATTTTCTGATTTTCAACGTAACGTTCATGGGGTCTTACACGATTGCGGCGGCTTCTCCCGGGCTTTCATCCGGAAGCAGCATGTACCGCACACGCGTTACGGTTGTGTGTCTTGTTTCCAAAGTCCACCATACCAGAAGTGGGGGGAAGGCTGCTGTTGACTAATCATCTCTTTATCAGGCAGCCTGGGATAAAGGGGGTTTACGTCCACTGTTTGGGCGCGACCGCCGGATGATGGCGATGTTGAAGAGCGTCCACCAGATGGTGACGCTGATACGTCATTATCTTGCTATAACCGCTCTTGTTGTTGTTTTTGTTGGTTGTTGTTTTTGTTGTTGTTGTAATAGCCGTTGTTCAGAAGAGTTGTCCAATGGAGAAGTCTGGGTCGTCAACATTTGCTGAATTTCAATTAGAGAATCCATGAGAGTTCCGAGGAGCCCCCTCAACATGCCCACGCCCACCTCGGCGCATATAGCAAGTGAGCACCACTTGTGAGCTATGTGAGGTTCGTTTCCCCTGCAACACAGTATTCAGACGGTTAAGCAAGACCTTCCAACAGCTTTACCTCAGCAATGGGTTCGCTGAAGGTTGTCCCACCCCCCGGTCCACCACATTGCAGAGGCCTAATGCATTCATATCATTCACAGCGTCATCCGTCGTCAACTTTGTTACTTTGGCCATCTTGATATTTGGTGAGTATAGATTCAAGAGAACACGAAAAAAAAATTAACAAATGGAATATATACAGCAAAAAAAAAAAAAACAGTAAAAGTGAACAAAAACGAAAAAAAGGGAAATCAAAGTGAAACTAAAAAAAACACTATGGGGGAAAGTTGTCATGAGAAGAAGAGATGTAAGTTAATGCAGCTTCAACAAAACAAACGAGGTAAAAGGAGTAACCAAGGTGAAAGCATAACCAGGAAGGGGTGGAGAAGGAGAGATAGTGAAGAGTGAAGAGTAAGAGGGTCCGAAAGGAAAATAGGGTGTTCACCGCCCCGGTTGGATCGTGACCCGGTGCGACCCGTGAACCAGTAGCTTTAGAAGGGGTCATGGGGCACAGGGCGTGCGCCCGGTCGTCCGGTAGCAGTGAGGCGATAGAGATAAGCGGTGGTATGTGGGTGATGGTCTGGTTCTTGTACAGGAACTGATCAGCGGTCAGTACGGGCGCGCATGGCTGGTTCCTGGCGAAATGTAGTCCCGTGCGTGCCATGGCTGCAATCTCAGATACCTTGTCCGTCGATGCTAAAACGACGAGGATGAGTTTTTTGAAAGAGAGTCAATACTGAAGCCATCTGAATATCGAAACGAGGAAAAGCGAGCATGTCAAGGAGCGGTTCCAGCTTCCACTGTGGGACGAAACGCCTCTTCGGGGTATTTTCGTGAAACTGAGCCCTCTCCAGTTCCTTAAAGATCGACTCTTGGGTCATGACTCCAAATCCGTTCAGGAGAGACATATGAAGCGCATTCCTGTAAACCAAAACGGTGCGCGGGAGGAGCTGCCTCTGCTGGCCGGTATAGTGCAGAAACGTCAAGAGTTCGGTCTGGGTGATGGACTGCACTTTTGTGGTGAGCAGCCACGCTTGGAAGCGAGCCCCGACGCTTTGGTATTGGCGTTGAGTCGATGGTCTGTGCGTGTTGACCAGAGTGTCTGCCTGCGATCTATTGAATTTGATCGTGAAAAATCTTGTTAGAAATTGATAGCGAGATGACGAGAGAAGGGTCGTGAATATAAAAGCACTTCCTTACCCTCGACGCGCTGGGACACGTCGAGAGCGAGCGAAACCTTGCGGAAGAACGCGACTACCTGGGACCACCACAGTGCGCTGGGGTGGTCGGGCACTACGAGGACGTTGCTGTAACGGTACGTTTCGAGCTTGCGGAGCACCTTGGAGATCAGATTTTATATAGGGATGAAGTATACTTCTGTCCACTGATTCCAATAGGACTGGAGAAAATCTACTAAAGCTGCTCGCGGGTGAGGATGCGAAGCCGCAAATAGTGGGATTGTGGTTTCCTGGGTGTGCGAAGAGGTTTATTTGCATGGCACCGCGCTGGGTTGAGAGGCGGGCGAAGCATTGAGGCGTCAGCGTTCACTCCGTCTCGACTGGTTGGAGACGTGAGAGTTGATCGGCCCAGATGTTCTGCGATCCAGGAGGGTAGCTTGCGAGAAGAGATAGGTGACGATGTTGGAGAATCCTGAGGAGCCGTGCTCCGATCTTCTGTAACGCTGGCGCTTTGCAGGAGCGCGAGTGATTGACCATGGCTCCAGCTGCCATGTTGTTTGACAACACTCGGACTGTGGTGTGGTGCCAATGAGTTCGTGTCTGCAGAGCACGGAGGATGACTAGCAACTCCTTCCACGTAATATGGAGTTTGCGTTCAACTGCTGACCAGCAGCCGTACGATTGCTGGTTGCTGCAGCATACGGCCCCCCACGCTTCGTCCGTCCACAGGAGATGCTCCGGTGGAGGCAGCACACACGGGACGTGGGAGTGGAGGAAGAAATAATTGCGCCAGTGCTGTAGTGCAAGGCGGTAAGAATGGTTGGGAACGCTGGGCTTGGTGGATAAGCGCAGGGACCGCGATGCTGCACCATCTCGTTGAAGAAGAGGCGCAGGTAAGGCGTGAGGAAACTAATTAAGGCGAGGAAACTCTGATGATGTTGAAGCGAGAGAGTTCTGCGGGATAGTATAACCGTGGCCATGTCTCTGCAGCGGTCGATGTGCTGTGAGGTCGGGGCGATGGACCCGACGTCTACATTGAGCGTCACTCCCAGGAAGTCGATCTGCTGGACTGGTTCCGGAATAGACTTCACCAGGTGGACGTGGAAGCGTAGCTTGAGGAGAAGGGCACTGGTCGACTGGGTGTTGAGCCGGCACTGATGTGCTGTCGGTGCCCAGAACAGCCAGTCGTCGATGTAGAAGGCCGCGTCAATCCCTTGCTGGTGGAGTGCGCGAAGGGGTAGTTTTGCGACCGCCATAAAGGTTTTTGGTCCCAGTTTAGGGCCGAATAGAAGTTCAGAGAAAAGGTACAGCTGGCCTCTTAGTTTGGAAGCCAGGTACTTTTGGAACCTGGGATGGATTGGGACGTGCGGGAAATCGTCCTTGATGTCCAACTTGGTGAACCAGAGAGGATGCTTCTGCACGACTCGTATCTTTGCGGGTTGGACATCCGAAAAGTAGTTACCGGGATGAATTTGTTCAACCTGGAGAGGTTGATCCATAAGCGATCTCCTCCCGAGGGCTTGGGAACCGCAAATACGCAAGAAACGAAGGCCGGTTGCTTGAGCACCGCCTTGACTATGCCTTCCCGCAGGAAGTCTAACCCGAGTAGTTTGAGAACGTCCTCAGGTTGTCGGTGAGAGGCAGTGTAATCGAGAGGAGTGGGTCGTGGCGCCCGTCTTCACGAGAGGCCTTGGGAAAGGATGCATTTGACCAAAGGCGTTGTCTTGTTCCCGTGTGCTGGGCGACTCATGAAGCCCGCCGGAAGAGCGTCACTACGGACGAGAATGGAAGTCCCGCTTTCCGTAGTCACATGAGGACTTGGGGCAGGGGAGGGGGAATTGTACGACTGCTGAGCCTTCCGACCCCCTCCGCGACCTCTTTTCCCCCGACCATTCTGGCCCCGTCCCTGGTCCTTTGGGGCAGTGGAGGGGCGGGCCCCCGAACCTGTATATGAGGTACTGGGGTCCCCATGCTTCTCTTGGGGTTGCATGGCACTACGCTGGAATGCATGGCGATCACTGGGAGATGCTTGTCGACCGCTTTGGCCGAAGCCGTGCGACCCCCTTCTGGAGTTGCTGAGGCTTTCGTGCTACTGGCGGTGCAGGGGCCACGAAACCTGAAGTGGAGGGGGTCCTAAATGAAAAACCCTTGGTCCTGCTTCGGATGGTTTCAAGCGCCTGGAAAGCATTGCAGATCGCCCCGTCGGTGAGGGGTTGAGGTTGAGAAATCGATCCTGCCAGAACGGCTGCCCCAACAGACTCTGGAGCAAGCTTGTACAGAGTCTGAAGGCGAATTTTATAACGTCACTGAGGCGCTTCGATCAGGGATCCCAACAACAGTTTGTGAATGGAGCCTGTGGAGCGCTCCGACAAACAATGCAGTGACTGTGGGGTCACTCGCGTGCCATCTGTTACGATGGGATCATGGATGCGAGTAAAAATACCCGTCAGTGACGCGCTGAGGGTATTGCCGGGCAGGTTCTGAGTGACCTGAGCGTGGAGCTGAATATCCTTTGTACGTACTTCTGTAGTAATGTGCTGTGAAGGAAAAGCGATCTTGCCCGAGTGGTCTCAAAGTGAGCCTTTAGGGGGAGGATTGGCGCATTGGAGAATTCCATTAAGGCCCTGATTCTATGGCAGCCTGATGTAAGCGCAAAGTGCGCATTCGACCATGAGTTGAGTTCCTTTAGGGCCAAATTGGTAGGCAGGGCGTCATCAACTTGAGTGGTGAGTTTCGGGGGGTGTATGTGGTATACGTTCCAGATTGAACAATCCGTCATATTTGATAGTCACCCCTCGATTGGCTTGTTGCCCGACCGCAAAGACACATTTAGGGAGCTGGGTTGAAAGCTTTGTAGAAGTAGCCGGCGGCAGACTAAGAGTGGACCTCCGGACGTTGTGCTTGTCAGGTTCACCGGAGTGGGAATAAAGTTAGAGCCGCACACTTGAACTATAATGTTATTAGGAGGCTCTGTCTCATTGCACGATATTTGTTCCTGAACGCCTCCAAGGTAGGACTGCCTGGAGGCACTTTCATGGCTGATAAGCCCATGTTGCACCCAACTGGCCGGTATACGTGACCTTCAAACAGCTAGAGTGCTTTCGGCATTTGGTCTGTATGTCATCGTTGGGCAGTGGATAGTACCTTGTGAGCCTGTGACGCGGTCATCAGAGGGATCTCTGGGTTTGAGGAGCCGTCCTGTGACTCGCGATCGCTCGCCTGTCGCTGGGGTGATTTTGAACATCGTTACTGTAACCTTGCAGAGACAAGTATGAAGTGGATGTTCAGATCCAAATGTACGCTCTCAATCAGTCACATAGCACAAAATAATGTATGTATGAGTAAAAATAATTGGTATGTTACCAGTAAATTCCACATGAGGCATATAACAATGCAAATATGTGCCGAATGAAGTTCATCATTTCATTATTCTGCAATAAGACATGCAATGTAAACCCGAAAATCAGTTAGCATTGAATTTCAGTGCCAAGCATTGTTAGCGTCCGTAAAGACGCTGTGGCGGTAATACGCACATGGCTGCAATGAATCTAATGACGCTGAGAAGCCACTGTATGTTGTTGGGTTTTCAGAGCGACACTGACTTTTGACCCTCGGGACGTCATAGGTGACACCTGATCCTCTGATTCAGATGGTTTGCTTTACGTGATGCTTTAAACGAGCTATAAAGCTCAGAAGACTTTCGGTCCAAAGATTTGCTTATGATGCTGCTCTAAGCGAGCTATCATCGCAACGAAGGCTTGCTTAGAATGATGCTTTAAATGAGCTATCCTCGTTCAGCAGACTCACAGTACATAAAGCTCTAAACGAGCTATCATTGTTCAGTATACTTGCAATAAACGAGCTATCATTCAGAAGATTTGTTTTAAAAGATGCTTAACACGAGCTCTCATTGTTCGGAAGTCTTGCTTAAAATTATGCTCTAAACGAGCTATCACTGGTCAGGGGACTCGTTTCAAGTGATGCTCTAATCGAGCTATCATCGTTCAGGAGACTTGTTTCAAATGATGCTGTAAACAAGCTTTCATAGTTCAGAAGACTTCCTTCAACGATGCTCTGAACGAGCTATCATCGTCCAGAAGTCCTTTAAAATGAAGCTCTAAACAGTAGACTTGCTATAAATGGTGCTCAAAACGAGCTATCATCGTTTTGTATACTAGATATAAATGTTGCTCGTAAACGAGCTACCATCGTTCAGAAGTCTGCGTTAAATTGTGCTCTGAAGGAGCCATCATCGTTCAGGAGACTTCTTTTGATGATGCTCCAAACGAGCTATCATAGTTCAGAAGTCTTGCTTTAAATGATACACTGAACGAGCTATGATCATTGAGAAGTTTTGCTTTAAATGATGCCCTAAACAAGCTTTCATCGTTCAGTAGACTTACTGTGCATGATGCTCTAAACGAGCTATCATCGTACAGTATACTAGCAATAAAGGATGCTCTAAACGAGCTATCATCGTACAGTATGCTTGATATAAATGATGCTCTAAACGAGCTATCATCGTACAGTATACTTGCTATAAAGAATGCTCTAAACGAGCTATCATTGTACAGTGTACTTGCCAAAAAGGATGCTCTAAACGAGGTATCATTGTACAGTATACTTGCTATAAAGGATGCTCTGAACAAGCTATCATCGTTCAGAACATTTGCTTCAAATGATGCTTTAAACGAGCCATCATCGTTTAAATGTCTTGCTTGAAATGGTGCTCTAAACGAGCTATCATTGTTCAGGAGCTTTGTTTTTCATACTTATAATAACGAGAAAACGATATGGTGCGCAACACTTCCTTTTGTTCTATCGTATTGGGTGGCGTGTCGTCATTTGTTGGCCGGCTGTCGTCTGCTGAGACGGCACGACGTCTCTCGGCAGGGCGTTGTCGTACGATTCAGGATGGAGTCGGACGTTGATCAACCGGCCGCGCAAAAGCCGATATGGCACGTAATAATCTGCATGTAGATGTGAAAAGCTGTCCGCAGACCGCTATCTGATGACCAAACATCCGTAGCCGGAATCTGCCAATAGTAGGCATCTGCATATCGCAGGCATCCGCTTAGCGTGTGACATTTGTTAGCTGGTTGTATCCGGCTATGAAGGGCAGCCCGACGCTGCTTCGGCAGGATGTTGTCGTACGATTCCAGATGGCGTCGGTGGCAACTGACAGGCCGCGCAACAGCCTATCTAACATATAATCTGCATGTAAGTGTTGGAAGCTGTCCGCAGACTGCTGACTTCACGACATAACAGCAGTAGGAGGCCTCTGCGTATATCAGTCATCTGCAGATTGCAGGCAACCGCCTACCGTGTGTCATTTGTTAGCCGATTGTCATCTGCTAAACCGGCAGCCCGACGCCGCTTCGGCATGGTGTTGTCGTACGATTCCAGATGGCGTCGGTGGCAACTGACAGGTCGCGCAACAGCCTATCTAACACGTAATAATCTGCCTGTAGGTGTGAAAAGCTGTCCGCAGACTGCCGACTTTACGACCAAACAGCAGTAGCAGGCTTCCGCCTGTCGCGAGCATCGGCCTACGGCCCGTATCGGTCTGCCCGGTATCTGCTTAGGGCGGGCATCTGCCCTACGAGCAGGATAGAAAACCTCATGTTGGTCGTACTCATCCGCATGTTGATATGAATAACTGTCCGTAGACCGCTGAATTCAAAACCAAGCATCGATGGTGTCAGCTGTTTGCAGGCGTCGTCTGCTAGTCAAGTAAAGATGGCGTTTGCCGGCGACAGGCTTGTGTCACTGCTACAACTTTACTGGTACGCATTCTGCAATTGCAGCTCCCATCTGTGGCTCAACGTGGCAGTGGATCACTAATTCACTGCCCAGATGGGCCGCGGAGTACCGTTTCTATTCTGCTGTTAAGCAGGTGCACAGACCGTAGCAGTCTTAGTGGGTGGTGGAGCTGTAGAGCTGAGACAACCTGTCCTGGCGAAGCTTGAAGCACGAATGAATGACGAGGTATGGCAGCCTCACTTATATAGTGCGGGAAAGTGTTCGGATCGTCGATAAAGTCGCACGACATAGGACCCCGAATTTCGGCAATATAGTCGCAAGACAGAAACCCCGATTTTGACGAAAAGGTCGAATACATAAAAAATCTAGGAAATTCGAAGAAAACAATATCTATTCATATATATGTATACATACTTTTCTTTTTCAAAAAATGTTGGGACATAAAAATGTTGAAGACGGTCGAAAACTACTTTCGACGAATGTTATCAAGATGCTCTCAAAAATAGTCTCTGAAATGTTTCAAGATTCATTCGAATAAAAGCAGAAGCGCATGCTGACATTATGGCTCTTACGAATGGAAGAGAGATTGCACTTTTATGCATTCCAAAACGAAGGCAAATTGAATTGAATTTTCAATTTATAAAAACAGGATGGTAACTAAGCCGCTACTTCAAGGGTAATGAAGAAAGTGACGTTATCAAGGTACAGGTACTAGTATTTCCATGTATTGTACACTCGTTGTTTCAATGCGGCATGTTTAATGTCACCTGCTGGCAACCAGAACTTTGGAGTCTAATACCGCACCACCGGAGCTAACCTGCATCAGAAGGAAGTTCATCAGCAGCCTGGCAGTGCGCCCATTTCCATCCACAAACGGGTGGATGTAGACCAGGTGATAGTGAGCCAGCGCGGCGTACCTGCAACATTATAGCCTTGAGCCACCACTGAAATGGGACAATGATCAAGCAAGGGAAGAGGAAGAGGATACGTCGAGTGCAGCACATGTTAATATGAACGAAATCATTTCGGGGAACTAATCACTTGATTTTTAGCAATTGTAGGTGACTTAAGCCTAAAACCTAAGATTCCGAGGTAGATCCGTTTAGCCAGCAAATCGAAATGAAATATTTATCAACAATTCATCGTAAAACTGCAAACATCCATTGGGTGTACCTTATCGTCCAGCACGACTGCCTCAAGCGCTCTGCATGCAGTCTGACTTCAGTTAGTGGTAATTCATAGTAATATCAGCTAATAATTTTAAACTTCGTTTGTTGCTTAGTGTTTCATGTATACAGATACAGACGCAAGGCCAAATCTCTCATGGGGAAGGCCGACGGCAAGGCGCTCCTTACCCTCTTCTCATGCACTACCACTCATACCAAACCTTAGCCATGTAGCGCGCTAAGGGTCCGACCAAGACTTCGTTACATACACTTCGGGTTAGGAGTGTGGTCCGAGATCAGTGTCAGCAGCAGGGCCTGACAGCAATAGTTTTTTTTTCCTACCCACCGTCATCACGCTTCTCAACGAGACGTCAAGGGCGGGAAAGAGCGTCAGAACTCGTCCGAACACAATCATTCTCACCTGAGCCTATCCATTGCAGGCTCACTCGCTACCTCCGCACTTATGTCTCTCATTCCTATCACCTGTTTCACGCAATCCATCCACCCAAACATCGGTCTACCTCTAGGCCAACGTCGTTACACCTCCGTTTTCACGACCCGTTTTACTTATCTCCCATCATCCATCCTCGTCATCCGAACCATCTCAGAACACGGAATCTACTGTCTTCTAACTTCCTTACCATCTGAATTCTAATTCGAACAGCGTCATTATTGATCCTATCCTTGAGCGTCACTCTGATCATACTTCTCGAACATTTCATCTCCAAAACATTAAACCTTTCACTTTCGCCCCCCACATCTCAGCACCGTTGGGACAACTACCTTCGCATACAAACCCTCTCTTTGCTTTCGTTCCCATCATCCTACAGCTCCTTACACTCTACCGTGCACCCATTACATTACACCCTTTAGAAAGACATGTCCAGTGCACTAGAAAGCCTTAGCACTTTAATCTAATCTAATCATTCACTCTAGATTTCACCTCAGTTTCTGTCTTATCCACATGAGAGCCAATAGACATAACCCCTGATCTTCCATTAATAACTCTCCATTTTGTCGGACACTGATTCCGGTCCCATTGTCCTTCCTCGAATATCTCATTACTTTACTTTATCATACGTTAACTTGCAGCTTCTTTCTCCCACACACCTATCATCCGCAAATAGCAACGGACACCTTTGCTCCTAACAGCTTTTAATATCGTCTCAATACACTCACGTTCACCTCCCTTACCACACCATCCATGACAAGATTGAACAGAAGGAGAGACAAACAATTTTTTTTTTAATTGCTCGTAACAAATTTCGGCCACTCCATACAAATGCAATACCCTCTACAACGTCGACCCCATCGTTGGTCTTTTTCAGATCCATGAAGGCCAAGGGAACAACATATTTTCCCTGCGCAATGTAGCTACATCTCACAGATTTGTTTTGTTTGTTTGGTAAGTTGTACGGGAGGGTGATAATTAAAAGAATATGCACTCTCCCGTACAACTTACCAAACACACCTATACTTCTCGAGTTGTTAATTTCAGACTCATTTTATTTGCCCTTATACAGTGGAACAATACAAGCACTGCGCCACTCGATCGGCAACACGCCCGACCCAAAACACATTTCAGTAGCTTTACCAATTATTTG
>SDVV010000914.1:0-28046 GCA_016164225.1 Gammarus roeselii | reverse complement strand
CATATATATATTCGCCGTGCAGTACCCGTGCACCAGCCTCGACAAATAAACTTGGTCACTCCTGAGCAGTCTCAACTCCTGCACATCCGCTTTATGATACTTTCTAGGACCGTGTTGGCACCAAGTTCAGCCAGCACAGGAGCTGTAAAGAGTGTGTATCTGATTGAACATAGATGTGTCGCCTGTAGAATGAGGAATGTTGTTGTAGAGGGAGCCGACGTATATGCTGCCGGTGTGTTAGGTATGTTCCAGCCTGCCCGTGTGGGTTCAAAAGGTAGTGGTGACAGGAATGGGCCGGGTCCCCATTCATGTTGGAGAATTGTGTCTCCCTCATTCCAGGGCTATGTTTGAGTGGAAGGACCTCTGTTTCCCCATGCAGATGGGTATATATGCGGTCTGTTTTTAGCCCGGTGCGATGTGTGAGTCTGTGTTCTGTATTATTTGTAGGGAGTTGATGTGTGTTGTAGCTAGGTCAAAGATTCAAGCAGCCTTTCGCAGGAAATTATAGTTTCGATGCAATGTTCGTATAATGTTGTGCTGTAATTGATTCCCTGGAGTGTTCGTAAGTCGTCTGGTAAGTGAACTAATAATGTTTAGTCTATTTTGGCTCTATTTCTGATGTTCGAGGTCTGAATATCATTCCTGTCATAAATTTTCCAAGGATCGTGGTAGTGGGACTGTGCGGTAGGAAAGTATTGTCAAGTGTGACATGACAGTGGATTTGGTGTTCAATATGGTCTGGTGTTAATCAAAAAGAGGGATGACCTGCTTGTGGACATATTCATGCCGTTGTCTCACAGCTCGACTGCGAAAAAGTTCAGGTCTTGCTAGAGGTGTGTAGCTGCCATCTCTTGTTTGTGATGATGTGTGGTAATTGTGAGGTCATCCGCCTATGAACAGATGTAGGGACAGATCAAGCATAAGGGCTTGAGGAATGAAGGGAAGAGAACGGATCCGTAAGTGACACCATTAGCAAGTGGAGGGTTCAGAGATATTTTTTTATTGTTGACTGTGTGCATGAATGCATTAGAGGAAATAAGCAATCAACTTTTTTAATTTGGTTTGATGGATCTGCTGATTTTTTTTTCAATGTTGACGTATTTTGGAACTTGAGAATGTCAATGACGCATACCATGGTGCCCAGAGCTGGCTTATTTTCGTTCAGGCCTTCGTGGATGGCCTGTGCGAGGTTGGTGAGGAGCGTGTCGATGGCGTGTTGTGTCATGAAATCGCACTGTGTAGTGTAAGGTGGATATGGGCATTCGTTTTGTTTAGTCAAGAACCATGCTCTCCTAAATTTTGATGGATTCGAGAGGAGAGAAATAGGGCTCTAGGAGGCTGGATCTGTCGGGGCTTCAGGATGGGTACAATTTTTGCTTGTCTCCAAGTGTTGTGTATGGTGTTTTGTGGAATTGAAAGGATGAAGATATCTGTGAGAGTCCTGCTGGCGTGTGGACCTAGGTGTTCAAGATCGATGTATTGTATGCCTTCAGAGACAGTTGTGGACGAGTTGTTTACATCGTCGTGCCATATTAAGGTCAACGGCGATAAAAAACTCCTCAATAATTGTGTAAGTTTGTCCTGGAAATACCGGCAAATGAAAAAAAATGAGAAGAAGTTTCAAGAAATTATTGGTCTAGTAAACATACGTTTTTGGTATGATATTGTGGTTAGTATTGAGCCCAAGGTAAGTGAAAGATATAAATTGCACGGGCACAGGGGTCGTAGAAAAGTTCAGTCGAGTTTGGTACATAGATTCTGAAATAATGATCGTAAATGTTAGAACAATTGGGGGCCAGGTAATTTCATGTAGGATATCAATTAAAATGTGTACTATTCTTGAATATTTGTATGCGTGTTGAACAAGCATGGTGGAATGCACGCGATTCTATTAATTTGAACGCTAGATACAAACCATTCATTAGGAATTGAGTTCAATGTGAATAAAAAATTCGGCAATAAACAATGATTTGCATGATTCATATGGAAAAGGAGTGAGAAAAAAATAATGGAAAACCCGTATTCATGCGAATAATTATACATAAATATTATCTGTCGCGTTGTTCAAGATTGAATATTACTGAATTTTATTTCACTCTTACTCATAACTTTCTGGAAGGATTGGATTTTCTTCATAAGTCGGATAAAGTCTCTTACAATAATTATTCACACCTCACACGAACGTGTCATTTGTGTCTTTAAAATGCTGAGAAAAAGAGAAAATGATTCCCTAAGCATGACTGACATTCAATTGATTTACCCTACCGAAAGCATGTAGTGAGAATCCTCACTACAAATTCTTAAAACTAAAAAATAAACTATTTATTGTCGTTGCACAAACTTGACCGTCGAGCTATGCTTCGAGGAGACCATTTTCTACTCTCCGAGAGGATTTTTTTGTAACATTTATTGATAACAAGTGGAATAAACAAAGGAAATAGTAAAATGTCATTCAGATGCTGTTGCACGAGGCTTCTCACTAAGCCCAGCGTAGCCACGCAACGAGAGCAGGCAGCGCTTTGGGTGACACAAATATCGACCGGCAGTCACTGTTCAGCAGTAGTTATGTATGGTGCAGGGTGCTGCACTGACTCCGCTCTCTTTTGTATCTCGCGTGCTGTTGCCGTTATGGCTAGAAATCAGTTATCTGCTGATCAAATTGAGAAGATTCTATTCCAAGGGCTTGACGATGATGATCTGTTTCCAGTAGATAAGAATCATGCGATTGTTAGATAGCATGACGAAAATCTAAAAGCTAATAACATCGCGTATTTGTGATGAACCCAGAGAAGATGTAATGAATCCGGGCAGTCGGCACCAAATTCCGACACTAAACCGGAGAAGTTCATAGCATTGATTCATCGCTCGCTGAGCTAAACTACAATGCTGTTGAAGATCCAGCTACCGAAGTAAACCATACTGTAGTGATGCATAAAAAGTCCAGGAATGAGCCAGGCAAAACAATAGACAAAGAATTAACAAGGAAAAACAACAAACAATTCGACTAACGGATAAAAAAAAAAGTTGCTGAGAATATCATCGCGACCAAGCCACAGGTGAAGGTGGGTGCCCGTGATGCTGTGACGCCCTTTAAAACGTGGAATTTCTTTTCCTTTGAGATGTTGGACAAAATTATTCAACGAACAAATATGAAGATTGCTGCCACCATTGCTACCGTCCAGCTGCAACCTGAAAACCCGTTGTTTCCGCATGTGAAAATAGTGGAATTGACTGAGATGAGAGCATTCATTTGTCTGTTGCACCTTCGTGGTCTGCAAGGGTTGAATCGTCAAAGTCTTCAGTTGCTATTCTCTGATGAAATGGGCCCTCCTGCCTTTAGCGTTTGCATGTCATCTAAGCGATGAGAGCATTCATTGGTCTGTTGTACCTTCGTGGTCTACAAGTGTTGAATCATCAAAGCCTTCAGTTGCTATTCTCTGATGAAATGAGCCCTCCTGCCTTTAGCGCTTGCATATCATCTAAGCGATTTTAATTCATCCATTCACATATGTCCTTTAATGATCCAACTACTAGTACTGAGCGATGGAAGTATGGCAGGTTTGCTGCAATTAGAGAATTATTCGAATTATTCAACGACAATTGCAGTTCTGCTCTAATTCCTCCGGATTTTTTTTATCTCTCGATGAGACTTCAGCAAAATATTCGCAGCAGCTCTCATTCGGAAGAATAATGCAAACCATGATTTTTTTTTATATTTCACGAAAAAAAATTCACCAGAGAAACCTTGCAATGAACAATATAACTTCGTTATTGATAATGTCACCGGCATAGGTACAACTATTAATAATCATATATGCCCGAAATTTCCACAAATAGATTATTTTTGACTAAACTTCATGATTAGTGAAATCCATTCTGTTACATTGAACAACATGATGGACAGCGCTAGGATAGTTAGCAAAATGTTTTAATTAGCAATGGATGACTATTCAGACTGTTTCAGTTACCCGTGAACGGTCACTCAGACAACAGTTTTCTCTTGTCAGGTCCCTCTCGCGGCACAGGAAGAGAGCAGCACTACCCGCTCTCTCCTGACGTGGCTGCCAGAGGCAACGCGAGCATTTCAAAAGTAAATTGTTTCTTATAATGTTTCGAATTTTTATTTGTGCGTGTCCTTGAGATTTTGATTCTTGTTGAACATGATGTTATATAGTTTGTGTGCATATTAGGCAAGAAATAATGCCGTCACTTATAAAATCATCGAAGTTATGACCTTGAAAGCGATGTGTAGTGCAAAATTGCACTACATGCCTGGTTAGCGTGACGCTCGGACATGCCTTTAGCAGGGCCAAATAAATGCTTCCCTGTTTAGGCATCCCACGAAAATACAAAAAACAATACGGTCATCATCCAAGAAAACAAATAAAAATCTATCCTCTTTATCTCTTCTTCTAATCCAAGTGTTTATGATATTCATGATAATGATACTCAACATCTTTCCCGTAGGCACATTTTGCTCATCTAGTGCAGTGCTTCCGGACTACAAAGTTGGACATCATGGAACTTGTAGAAAATTATATGACAAAAAGGCCCGAGATGAACGTCAGGGATCATGTCGCCGTCACAACATTATGCGGGTTAGTGTCACTCATACAATCTTATCGTGTAAAGAGAACAGCAAGATGGATAGGGATTCAAACGTCAATGAAAACGGTATCCTTACTTGAGCTCACAACTGATACGGAACGACTTTGTCATAACATTTTAAAGAATCGGGAGTTCTTGACTTATGCATGGTATTGGTCATTTATCTGAATATCAATTTATATACCTAATATGGTATAACATATCCTGATGAAGCTTTGTCTTTTATTTAAATTTTTTGCTTGCTATTCTGAGACCAATAAAAGTTATGAGAAGTAACTAATTTGTGAAATCAATTACTTCACAAATCTCCATGAACCTGCGTTCTTGAATTCAAAATTATATTTTTATCTTCTTGTATAGAAAAGTATTCAAATTCCGAATTGAACTTGCCATAAATGCAATGCAGTTACTCCACCTATCTTAAATAACAAATTTCATTACGCAGCAGGAATGAAACGATATCCGAACTAGTATGATGTCAATAGCTCATTAATAAATAGCTACCCGGTAATGTCTTAAACACTGTTCTCCGGCTTATTGAGCTAGTTCATACATTAGATAAAAATCAAAGGCCGCAACCACAAAAAAATGGTGGTGCACTTCCCACTCAGATTATGCACTCACATACCTACCAAAACATAGCTCTTTATAGCGCTAAAGTGTCTGGTCAGAAGTAAGGCCAGATATCAGTTTCAGCAGCAAAGCGCGGTTGCTTTCGCTATTTTTCCCTGCTGCGTCATAAATGCCGGACTCTCCTCCTCCCACGTCCATCCTATTTCTGAACGAGATAGGCCATGGTTTGTTATCGAATCGAAGCCGCATCGAAACTCTTCCATTTACTCATTTTCTACGTACGCCTCTTCATCACATGCTCTAAGCACTGATCTTTCTATTCCTATAAGTTCATTTCAAATCATCAACACACTCAAACTTCGGTATTTCTCTTAGCTTCTCCCCACTCGCCTCTGCTTCCATTAACCTTTCAACCCATCTCTCATCATCCATAATCACCATGTGCCCGAATCATTTTAGAACACGTTAGTTTACTTTGTTCGCCAACATTTTTACCATCCCTGCTCTAATTAAAATATTGTTGTATATAATTCTTATAATCCTCATCCATCCGGCTATCCCTCGCAGCTATTTCATCTCGAAATCATCGGACCATCTTTTCTCATCCTCTCACAGCCCCTATGTCTCAGCCTCGTTGAGCACAGTTGGGATGACTACACCTCGAATAAACCTCTCTTTGCCCGCATTTCCATTATCTTGCACCTCGACATATCTTTCTGTTCACCTAACATGTAACACCTTTTTTTCCACTCTTCATTTCACTTCCGTTTTCACCTGTCCAATCTTCTCCACACGAGAACCCAGGTAGTGAAAGTACTGAGCTTCCAACAACAACTCAATTTATACGGACCTGACTCCTGAAACTTCTCGTTATTTAATTTAACCCGCATTTACTCGTATAGCTTTTTCCTTTCACACCCACTGCCAAACTATTGACACAATAGACTTATCCTCCGGGTACCTTAACTGCTTCTAGCATCCAACTACCCGTTTGCTCACAACAATCACAACCTTTGACCCAATACATCCGCGAGCACTTGCCTGACCACTTCATCCACATTGGCATTGAACATAATAGGTCACATCACGCAACCATGTCACAGTTCTTTTTTCACTGGGAACCAAGCATTCGCCCCTCCTCCCCTCATCCTACTCCAAAACTAGTTCCTCTGCCGATATATAGATATTCTGGACCGCTCCTAACCAACTCCATACAACCGCAATGCACTCCTCATCAACTCCCTGTTGACCAAATCGTAGGCCTTTTCCAGATCACTGAAGACCCAAAGCACCTCCCAACGCGTCGCTAGGTACTGCTTACATAGAAATTTGGTTAGCACACCCGCTTCAACTTCCAAAGCCACACATTTTCTTGCCGATCGTCCATCTGTAAAATCTATAATCCTCTTAATCGGCATTCTTCCGTTCAACTTACCCAACACAAATTTTAAACTGCCACCCTTTCAGTTACTTCTTGCACAACAAAAAAAAACGCGTCCAAAATACTTGAATACCATTAACATTCAGAATCGATTTTTAGAGCTACAAATCTGCTAACACAATTTGCGTAGAGTCGCAATAAATTATCATAATCTCTGTAATTTGAATGAAACAAGTTTTGATTATCCCATTTTTTAAATCTGCACCTCCAAACGCTGCCGCTAAGCATCTAAGATATCGTTGACTTTGTTACTTTCAATATTCAGTATAAGAAAAACGGGAAATATATTGGCAATGATAATAGCAACACTAAATTATCGAAACTGATGTATTCGTTTATCACACCGAATTTATTTTTAACATGACTGAATTATACATGACTTGAAAACTTCTCCTAGTTAGCATTGTGGTAGTGTCGAGACCGACGGGAGGGAGTTTATAAAACAATGTTAATTGCTTATTTTGTTGTGAACATTATATTCTGTATGTCAGTGTGATGCCAAAAATCATTCAGTGCAAGATTGAACTGGACAACTCCATCAAAGACTGCGACGAATACTCGGGCAAACTAGAGCTGGTCAACGACATGCACACTCTGCTCGTGGACAGCTACTGTGTAGACGACGGCCAACGACTGCTCGGTAAGCCCTTCATGCTTTCTCCTGTTTGTACATCCCAATATATTATCGTAAATAACTTATTTTCATTGAAAATCCAGGGGTGTCCTCCGCAGTAAGTGCTCGTTTAATTGGATGCTCATATTTTATTGTTTATTGGTTTGAATTATCCCACATTAAACCATCACTTCAAGATACTAACTGTAGACTCGGAATCTTCAATCGCAAATCTATTCAATTCAAATTGCTGCATTATTTCTGAACAGAAATATCCAGAGTTCCAGTTGCTCATTAATAGCATCTGGGGCTGATGATTAGCGATCTTTCGTAGCTCATGTAAAACCATATGACCCTTCATATGAGGGAGTTATGGTGTCATTCACTCCTCCAGCAGCTGCATTCACTGAAATGAACCAATTCTCAACAATTGGCTATTTAAACCATGACCTTCAATTTCATTGACATGTGAAATGACCACGTGTTCTGTTGTCATTTGTCATTAAAATTCCATCATACCTGCTTTCAATTCTTATTTTGAGCTGGTTACCTATGTGTTACATCTATGGCTTCTATAGCTCAAAACAAACCTGTAAAATAATGGGTGTTTTTCCCAACTTTGATGTCGTTTTCAAATTGGGTGAAACATATCATGACTTTACAATCAGTCTTCCGAGCAACAAGAATGCATTAACGTTTTGCAAACGCGCCTAATACAATGACAGACCCAGTCATAAGCAGCATGCCTACTCTTGAATAGATTACATTATTGTGACGCGGCTTTCTAGTGCAATAGAGTCAATGTCCTTGTCTGCTTCTAAATAACTGACAAGTCCTACAACTCTCTCAGTCCTTTCAATCTAGTCCAGTCCTATTAAAGTGACGTAATCGTACACAAATGCCACAAGTCTTTTTCAAGCTGACCATGAATTCCTACCAAAGTGGAGAAGTCCTTTATTAGGTAAGTGGCTCGAAAAATTTAGGTCCGCTCAGGAATCAAAATGAAGAAAATTGTTATTCCGGCTAACAGAATTTAAATATTGCTTATGTCATGGGGCGCCATGAACAAGTTTATTGACATTTCGTCTAACCTTCATAATATATCCCATAATTTTATGAAATGTATATTGACTTTGGCTATAACATCTTTAGATCTTTCCTAATGAAAACAGTGTTCGATTTGAACGATATTATACATCTCATGTTGTTGCTCACACTGATTGCAAAAATGTAAACAATTTCTTGCAGATATTGGCATTTAGATGTGTCACTGCCTCTTGAAGTTTAAAATTTTACGTATTTGTTCATGATGAATATTTTGAAGATCGTCTTCACAATTTTCATCAGCATGCAGATATTGTAGCTAATTCCAGAAAACATATAATATATATAACAAAAATAGTAAAAAAAAATCAACAACAAAACTATCGCACTAAACAAAACTTGATAGGTCAGTAACTAAATAATTCGATACCAGATTCGCCGAAAAGTGTTAAACACATTGAACATATCCCAATTAATTTTGTGTGCTTTCCGAACTAGGAGCCAAATCCGTGTTATTTGTTCCACTGTGAAGTTGAAATCAGTCCATTGTTTGGCAAACATTTTTTGTTGAGAATTTGATACGGAAGTATACAACTTCAAGGTGCTGACATTTTTTAGATACGGATTTCAGCAAGTAGTGGTTATAATTTCAATAATAAACGACAATTACCAAAGTGTTATTTTCGTGTAAATTTTACTTGGTCTGTCTGTTAGTAAAACCATCTTCTGTAGACAGCTTAGCGCGATGCTCGTATGATCAGACTTTGAACGTCTCGTTCATTTATACTGAATTATTAATATTGACGTTATTTACATCAAATGTAATTATTGGTACGCACACTCACGTCTGAATCAATGGACCAGGTTTACACGACTCAAAGCTGGACGTCACAGCAGACTACTTTGATCAGACTCATGGTTATTTCTTTAGACCGCACAGTTTTGTATGGACTAAATTGTTCAAGTGTCTCAGACTAAGTGTTCTGCAATCCGTTTTCACGCCCATTTGGACTCCTCCTTAATCTAATTTATAATCGATCTATACTCCCTGTTAGTGTTCAATAAGGTGTTGTGCTTTCCACAGCCTTCATCAGATAATATCACTTCTTTTAATTTCTGCTGCTCGTGGTCGAAGTTCCCTGCCTCAGTGCAAGTGTGGACTTTGATGTACTTGCTTTGCTGACTATATATCTAAACTGTAATAATTTTGCTCGCGCGCGGATAATCTCACATAAATCCCTTACTTGATGATTAGATCGCGTTATGCCTACGTTATGTATGGCAGCATTTGATGTGAATAAAACTAATTTTCAGGTTTGCTCCCATGTTGGTGTAAATCAAAGGCTTTTTTTCAGAGGTTATGTCGAAAACTACACCGGAGTGTGCGCGTCAAATGATGAAAACGATACAGATCTGCTGGGGCAAGTCAGGCCTCAATTACAACGACTTCAGTGAAGTTCTCAGGCGGCTCACCCAGAAGCAGAAACTTTGCCAGTAAGTACAGTATAACGTAAACATGCCCTGTTGCCAACAAAAAACTTGATGAATTGAAAGAAGATATGTTTTTCAATGAACTTTTGATCACTTTATTAGCAATATCAGTGATCACACTTATTTGAACCTGGCGTCCTACCTCATGACTCAATCACGCTTGTATTCCCGGCTACTCTAATCCAATCCCTTTGACTGCTGTGTCCTAAAAACTGCTTGAACCTAATCAAACTCTGATGCAGAGTGTTCCTTGCTGGAACACTATTGCCGATTTGATGTTCGATGTCATACAATCCCGGTAACTTGACTCCAGCCTATCACTCTGTTATCATAAATTTCAAGTTAGAATTGCCAAAGTAAAATGAATTTTCGATAAAAAAAGTCACAAAAAATCAATCCAATGTGATGATTAATTTAAAAGTAAAAAGGCAGATGACCTTCTCGCTATGGAAATCCATTTCACTTTGGGTTCATGAAAGACACATTATTCATTGTTGTTTACTTCGGATAACCGTAAATAATATTTAAGGGTACTGTAGAAAGAAAATTCGTCCGATGAATATTTACGATACAAACACAAGGCAGAATCCCTCAGAAATAGGGGTGGCCGAGTGGCCAACGGCATGGACACCTCACACTTCTCTCATACACTAACACGCAAACAATTTTAGGCCTTTGCAGCTGATGGGTCTGGCCAGGTGACCCGCTGCGCACACAAAATCACGGATTTGTTGTTGATAATTTCTTTATGTATATTTATTGTTCTGAATGAAGTTATCATTTGAACGTTAAGTTGCAGAACAGAATTTCATGTCCAAGCGAATTTATCACAGGAAAAGTATGTATTACGTCCTGTGATTTTCGTCTAGTCAATTCATGTTTCAACTCGGATGTAGAATACCCAACGAACTTTGAAACGAGTTGATCTTATTCTGACCCTTTCCTCCCCTTCTCCCCGTAGCTGCACGTGCATGGATCGTGCGGGGTCTCGACCCAATTCAAGGTTAATCATCCTATTTCTGTTCAGACTCCTTTATTCTTCCATCCTCATTTCCTCCTTTCATACCCCTAGCTGATAATCTGTTACCTTGCTACCCTATTAACCGCTTTATTTTTCTTTGAATACCATTGATACATCTCTTCTCGTATCTCGGCAGCTTTTAACCACAGATTATTTCTTCACTACTTGCCCTAATTTATCTTCTCATTATTTTTTGTATTATTATTACTACAACATTTTCCTCCATATTTACTTTTTCTTCTTCTCATCTACTATTGACAAGTCTAAGTGATCGACCGTTGTCAAGTTAACGATTGTTTGGTAGTTAAGTCATTAAATAACCACTTCGATCCCCAATCCGCAACAAGCCCCCTCGTACGTTTCATGACTACTAGAGAGCAGACTGGGACGAATACACTACATGGATTGAAATCACCCTACAAGACATTGAATTACCCAATACAGATCCATTGACACAGCTACTAAACACTTCAACACAGTACTTAACCATGCAGAAAGATAACACATACCCGTCGGGTTCGTCCGAGCCTTGTTCACGGGTCGCACGGGGTCACGATCCAACCGGGGGGGGTGAACACCCTATTTTCTTTTCGGACCCTTTTACTCTTCACTCTTCACTATCTCTCCTCCTCTACTCCTTCCTGGTTATGCGTTCACCTTGGTTACTCCTTTTACCTCGTTGGTTTTGTTGAAGCTGCATTAACTTACCTCTATTCTTCTCTTGACAACTTTCCCCCATATTTTTTTTTTTGGCGTTATATATTTTATTTTGTTCATTATATACTTTTTTTTCTCCTTTTTCTTCAGTTACATTTTCTATCTTGTTTTTTTTTCTTTTCTTTTTTTTTTATTTTATTTGTATATTTTTTTTTTTTCATCCAAATCTGTACTCACCAACTATCAAGGTGGCCAAAGTAGCAAAGTTGACGACAGACCACACTATAAATGATATGACTGCATCAGACTTCTGCGATGTTGTGGACCCGGGGGGTGGGACAACCTTCAGCGAACCCGTTGTTGGGGTAGAGCTGTTAGAAGGTCCTGCTTAACCGTCGGAAAATGATGTTTGCAGGGGAAACGAACCTTCACATAGCTCACAAGTGGTGCTCGTTGAAAGAGCCAGAAAACACTTGCTCTGAGCGCTCCGCGGTGGGCGTGGGCATGGTGGGGGGGGGGGGCATGGACTTCTAATGGATTCCTCGCCAGAAACTCAGCAAATGTTGACAACCCAGACTTCTCCATTGGACAACTCTTTTGAACGGTGGCTATTGCAACAACAGCAACGGTCAACGCAGGATGGTAACGTATCAGCGTCACCATTTGGCGGACGCTCTTCAACACCGCCATCACCCGGCGGTCGCGCCCAAATAGTGGACGTAAACCCCCTCCATCCCAGGCTGCCTGATGGAGAGATGATTAAGTCAACAGCAGCCTTCCCCCACTTCTGGTGGGGTGGAATTTGGAAACAGTACACATGACCGTAACGCGGGTGAGGCACTTGCTGCTTCCGGACGAAAGCCTGGGAGAAGCAGCCGCAATCGTGTAAGACCCCATGAACGATACGCTGAAAATCAGAAAATACTTGAAAATCTTTTTAAAAATAAAAACTACTCTAAGTTCTTCACCGTCAAGGCAATCTCAGGGGAGAACCTGTCCAATACAAACTCTATTCAAGCTAATAGACAACTCCGCGCTGCACTGGGGGGACCCTCAAAGCGCATCAATGAGCTTAAGAATGGCTCCCTCCTGGTAGAGGTGAAGGATGATGAGCAAGGTGGGAACATTCAAAACCTAAAACAACTAAATAATATACCTGTAAAAGTTGATGAGCACCCTACTCTCAACACGATACAAGGAACTATATATTATTATTAAAACAGACCAAATCACTCTGACGACGATATCCTTACTGAACTCGCGGATCAGCAAGTCACCAAGATATACAGAGTGAAACGACGGCAAAGCGGAGTTTGGGAGAACCCTGGCGTCTACATCCTCACATTCAAGCTCTGTTCTCTGCCTTCTGATGTCTACATTGGCTGGACACAGTGCTCGGTCCGAGAATATATCTCTAATCCCAGACGCTGCTACAACTGCCAAAAGTTTGGTCATGGAAGTGATGCCTGCCAATTGAGGAACATAAAAAGTACATGCTCTCGCTGTGGTAAGGACGCACATGGCCACAATTGTGACCCACCTGCTGAGTGCGCCAAATGTTCAGAGGACCATCCTGTGTCATCACGCGAATGCTTTTATTACAGACTTGAAAAGGAGATACTCGCTGTTCAAGCTAGAGAATGCCTTTCCTACCCCGAAGCTGCAGTGCCAGCGGGAACACCTGTAACCAGGGTTCCTGCTAACCTACAACAGGATGCTCTTCATCCTCCTCGAAATCGAGGAAGCCCACGTCAACAGTCATTTGCACTGTCCGGAAACTTGGAAATTCCGCTGGAGATACCTTCCCTCATTCCCACCTCGCCTCGTCCATCACTTGTTGAACGACGTGCAATGGGAGTTCCAGACCTGAATCTGGACGACGACCTGCCTTTATTGGAGGCAGCACCACATAAAGGAACGCTGCCACCTCAACGCGCTCCTCACCAGCCACACAAGACGAGAACCCGGGATCTGTCACCAACGGTTCAACCCGCCCTACTCCAAGCCCAACCAAGATGATCCTTTGTAACCGCGCAGCCTTGCCGAATTACTGCTCAACTCAGATGTCATTCTGGTGCCTTTATTAGGGCACTGAATGCCCCTTCGCCTCTGCCTCGCTTAGCCTCTCCAGATTATAATCCTAAGGGAAATGTGCCGAGCACAGTATTGAGTGATACCCACCCTACCTCATTGTCGCCTCTGGTCGGAAAAACTCGCTTGCCGCTTACCAGCGCTAAGCGCACTGGCTCCGACCTGGATGATGATGATCCAAGCGAAAGTGATCCTTCGTTGACTCGTAACCAAAAGAGAAGCTCCAACGATACTCGTCGAACGCGGCCGACAGGTCGTGAGTGACATAGTCTACACAAAAACGATTTATAATTAGACCTTATCAACTAAAGCCTAGACCTTGAATTTCTCTAACCTAAACCACAATGTTTGATGCCCTCGTCCTTCAATGGAACATTAGAGAATATCGTGCTAACCATGCCGAACTATTGAAATTAATCAAACCTATAATCCAATGGTAGTTTGTCTCCAGGAAACTCTCCTGGGGCTGTACAAACCATCTTTTCCCAGTGGGTATAAAGCCCACTTCACCTCGCCCACTGCCGATGCTCGACCGGGCACTGGCCTGGCTACAAAAGTAAACCAAGCAATCACATGCACTTCAATCCCTCTACAGACAACTCTGCAAGCTCAGGCCCACAGAGTAGGCCTCAAACGCCCCGTTACTATTTGTAACCTATATATTTCCCCAAATGAACTAATTTTATGCGCACTTCTTACTAACCTGGTTGGTCAACTTCCTGCGCCTCACGGGGAGGGCACGTCGAAGCATTCCTTCTGTCTTCTGATATTATGCTCCTTAATACTGGAGAACCGACGCACTTCCATACCCAGACAGCCTCGTTATCGGCTATTGACTTATCCTTCTGCTCCCCAAACCTCTACCCAGACCTTGCCTGGCAAGTGTTGGAGGAGCCCTCCGGGAGTGACCACTTCCCCATCACAATCACTACTTTCCATCCTGAAGATACACTTTCCACCCAGAAGATACTTCTACCGCTCGCCGATATATAATGCGTAAAGCCAACTGGCAATTGTTCACTGCTTGTACAACAACATCTCTCCCACCTCAGGATATATCCTGTGACGAGATGGTAGAAAACCTTAATAGTACCATCCTTCACGCTGCAAATCGCAGCATCCCTGTAACCAAGGGAACACCACGTAAAATTAGAACACCCTGGTGGAGTGACCTGTGTGAAACCGTAAAACGGCAAAGGGAGTGTGCATTCAATCGATACCGACGCACCAAAGCAGTAGCAGATAAAATTACGTTTAAACGAGTAACTGCAAAAACATGAAATACATACTTCCTATCCAGGAGAGAATCGTAGCAAAACTTCGTATCGTCCATTAATGTCAACATACGAAAAATGACAAGGAAGTACTGCTCTCATCCCCCACCTCAGGATATATCCTCTGACGAGATGGTAGAAAACCTTAATAGTACCATCCTTCACGCTGCAAATCGCAGCATGCCTGTAACCAAGGGAACACCACGTAAAATTAGAACACCCTGGTGGAGTGACCTGTGTGAAACAGTAAAACGGCAAAGGAAGCGTGCATTCAATCGATACCGACGCACCAAAGCAGTAGCAGATAAAATTACGTTTAAACGAGAAACTGCGAAAGCACGAAATACATACTTCCTATCCAGGAGAGAATCGTGGCAAAACTTCGTATCGTCCATTAATGTCAACATACGGAAAATGACAGGGAAGTACTACTTTCACCTCTACCCACTCCTATCCCGATCGGGAGGGAGGCAGTGGTTCTGTCTTTCCCAAAACCTGGTAAGCCTACCGATGAATTGACCAGCTACCGCCCTATAGCTCTCACCTCGTGTGTAGTGAAGGTTCTGGAGAAAATTGTGAATGCCCGATTGACTAGGCACCTAGAAGCGAATTCACTCCTCTCTCCATTACAATTCGGATTTCGAAGGATGCCATCAGCTCAGGACGCATTATTACGCGTTGTGACTGATATCCAAGGAGCCTTGGACCGCAAGCAACACACTGTTTGCGTTTTCTTTGACCTCGAGAAGTCATATGATACAACCTGGCGTTATGGCATCCTCCGAGAGATTCACCGGATGGGACTCCGGGGTCACTTGGCATTTTTCATCCAGAGCATCCTCCGGAGAGAGTCTTCCGGGCCAAAATCGGCAATCACCTTTCGGACATACATACCCAAGATGAAGGGGTTCCCCAAGGTAGCGTCCTTTCGTGTTCTCAATTCGCGATGGCAATTAATGGGATCACGGGGGTGATCCCTCTCTCTGTGAATGGGTCACTGTACGTTGACGACTTTATGATATACGCATCGGCGCCAGCTGTGTCGCAACTACAATGTAAACTACAGAGTGTAATTGCCCAGGTGGTTTCTTGGACAGAATCATGAGGCTTTAAAATATCTGGAAGCAAAACATGTGCACTTCATATCCATCGATCTCGCACACACACGGAACCAGACCTCAGACTTTATGGAGAAATGATTCCTTTCCTACCCACAGTCCGCTTTCTAGGACTAATATTCGACCAGAAACTAACCAGGAAGTACTGCGTGCAGCAGCTTAAGATAGACTGCTTACAGCGATTTGTCATTCTTCGGATCGCATCGCACTTCACCTGGGGTGCAGATAGAATAACATCACTACGACTTTACCGCGCTATCATCCGGTCCAAACTGGACGCTGGAACCAGTTCATAATGCCGCCCTTTGCGCTTGTACTGGAGCTTTCCGCTCCTCCCCTATTGTCAGCCTTCTTTGTGAAACTGGTGAGCCTAGTCTTGCCCTGCGACGGGAACAAAGTGACCTTCAATTTATTGTCATGTTCTTGCTCGCCCAACCTCCCCTACGTGTACCACAACCCGACAGCGCCGCCCCAATCTTGCTCCTTCTTCGAGCTTCTCAAAACGTATCGAGCTACTTACTGCTGAGCTTGGACTACCACACATCATGGTGGACCCTCTCCCACGAGATGCTATCCCCATCTGGCGTTAGCCAGAAAATATGCTCTGCCCTCACTATTTTACTGGCCAAAAGGCAGATGTTGCACCCCAAAATCTTTGAGCTATTTTCATAGCCCATGCGGAGACTCATCACGCTGAGAGCTTGCATATCTTCACTGATGGATCAAAAGACGACAATGCAGTGGGCTGTGCAGCGGTGCTCCTCGGGCGCGTCGTCACTAGGAAACTCTCGACATCAGCGTAAATTTTTACTGCTGAGCTTACAGCCATTGTCGATGCCCTCTTGGCGACTGATACTCTTCCAGATGCCAGTATCTCAATCTTAAGTGATTCGCTCAGTGCGCTTCAAGCCCTGGAGATCTTCAACAATTGCCACCCTATTGTTTCAGCTATCATGCGCTGACTTGTGCGATTGTTCTCCAGAAACAAGAACGTTCGTTTGTGCTGGATTCCAGGCCACTGTGGGGTGGTGGGAAATGAGCGGGCGGACGAAGCGGCGCGAAGAGCTGCAGCGGCGCATGACCCAGCAGAACAGCGTCCACTCCCATATAAAGACTTTACCCAGCGATTATAAGAGCTGAGCGAAATAAATGGAACATGGAATGGTCTGATGTTCCTATGAGCAATAAATTGCGTACTATTAGAGACACAACCATACCCTGGGTCTCATCAAGCAGCCGTTCTCGACGGATTGAGGTAACTCTATGCCGATTGAGAATAGTACATAGCAGACTAACGCACAGACACCTAATGGAGGCGTCGCCACCTCCTTACTGTATGGACTGTCTAGTCCCTATTACAATAGCCCATCTCTTGGCAGAATGCCCCACATGGACGGAATGTCGGCGCACATACTTTCCCAGGAGCCGGTTCCTGGACCTTCCTAATATACTCCGCCTAATGCTTACTGAGTTCCCTCAGAGACAATTCAGTACGGAACCACTTCTCAGCTACCTTCAAGAAACCGGCCTCTTAACTGAAATCTGATCTGTTGTGAATTGATCATGCTAAATCTTTCTTACCAATGAACTCCATTTCGGAGGACCACCGCTTTCTTTGCTCACTTTGAGTAGGACACATTTGTGACCTCTCTATATATCTCTATAAACAGTAGTGACCTGGGCATGCTGTGAGTCGAAACAATTCCGGAGACTGAGGATGATTTGTCGACGACTTAATGCAGTGCTGGCTGCTGGTTTGAAGTTCGGTACCAGAAGGACTTTAACTCCAGTGCACTAGAAAGCCTTGACACTCTAATCTAATCGTCCGAGCCTTCAATCCAGCTTTCTCGGTCAACATTGAGCGGAAAATTGATCAGCGAAACCACCTTCGTAATTTACCCCCCACCAATAACAGAATCACTCGAATTCAAATCCTTAACGCAGAAACAGATCCACATATCCGGGAGCAACAGACGAACCTTTGACGGGACGTGCTCGCAAACGCGAACTTTGGAACCTTACCATCAAAATTATAACACTCGTTAGAAGTCTCAATAACACAAACATGAACCACATAGACACACATGAGACAATACTTCCACCCAAAACTCGCACCATACCATCAGCAACAAGCGGACATACTAAACAAACACATTGCAAACACTTGCCACCTACAACACCACCCAGACCACAGGAGGGTACTCAAACAGTTACACAGATTGCAGACCGATCCAAACACAGATATCCCCCTTTAAACCAGCCATGACAATAGCCGCCATCCGTCAAACAAAAAATTCATCAGCAGCGGGCTCAGACGGCATATCAACTTGGGCCACACGCTATCGCGGTCATCACAGGCATTTCGAAATTTTCCGCACCACACAATACAATACAAGACATATAGAAACAAGCAACAATCATCCCAATCCTGAAACCCAACAAAGTTCCTACAGATCAAGCCACATTTCCTCGATCCCAAACCACTCGAAAATCTGGGAGAGACTGGTTCTTAACAAAATTAATGTTCACATCCCACTCTCCCCTACGCAACACTGTTTCCAATGCTCAACACTCCACAACCATACTCCTCACCAACCTCACCCAGACCATCCATGAAGCCCTGAATGAATAGAAGCCAGCCAAACGAACCCTGCTATGCGCTGTCGATATTAGTAATGCCTTCGATACTGTTCCAAGACAGGGCTTCAGAAACAAAATACTCACCACGCACATCCGTCCAAAATACAAGAAGTGGCTTGCTAATTTCCTCTCCGGTAGACATACACACATTGTCTACAACAATGAACCTTCTCAAATCGGCCACTTCCCCGATGGTGCCCCACAGGGATCTGTGCTTTCCCCCTCCTTTTTCAATGCCTTTATACACGACCTGCCCATTCCAACAGAACTGAACACCCACAACAGCTCATACGCGGACGATCTAACAATAATCACACGACACCACAAACACGAGACCGCAGCTGCACACCTCCAACAGTACCTTAACTCCCTGGCTGCTGGACAACAGAATGAAGATGTCAGCAAGCAAGTCGTCCCTCACACTATTGACTCCGGATAACAGTGAACACCGCATCCACCCCCATGTCACGCTCAAACAACACTACAACAATCTTTGGAGTAGCTCATGGCATGGAGATGACATCCAAGCCTCACATAATCAACATTGGGACCAGAACCAGACCCATACTGAACGTGTCTCTGGTACTCACTACAACCTCTTACGGTCACTCTATGGAATCGGTTATAACACTATTCAAACAATTCATCAAACCCGTAATCTCCTACGCAAACACCGCTTGGTCCTCTGAAATTGCACCCACACACATTAACTCCATGCAAAGGATAGAGAACACGGCCTTGCGCATCGCAACGGGCTGTAAACAGACCACACCCATTCCGCACTTGCATGGACAAACCAAGATCCTCCCTCTCAAGTATTATCTTGATACGAGAGGGACCCATTTATTCAACAAGATTTCCGACTTTGTACACCCCTGCCACAACCTACTGAACCCTCATCCAACCATTTGACATCTACATAACGCACCGGCAACACACTTCGGTTTCCTTTATGTTAACAACACGATCTTGCTGAGCCACTCGCTTATCTTAATGGACGTGGAGGAATTAAGGTTGCCTAGAGGTGAGATGGCCCACATGTCGAGGCTGCGGTGCGGGCACCACACAACCCTACATTCATACCAGCATAGACTGGGAAGTGTCTCTTTCCGATCTCTGATTGCCATGCCGGGGTTCACCCGATTCGGTCGTGCACGTCATGACGTCGTGCTCAACAACCGCACCCGGCAGGCCCATCATAACATCACGTCAGTGTGTAATCTGTGGGAGCTCCCGCGCGACAGCATCAACTACCTCAAGGCTGCTGGCCTAAAATAGGGCCCATTAACTGCTTTGGCACTCCCAACATGCACATGTCGATGGGTTCCCTGGCTTCGGACTGTGGCGCTGGCCGTGGCACTTCCAGCGCAAGAGGAGTTAAGGTTGAGCAGCAGCAACAACAACATCATCAACTGTTTGTCCTGAATTGCAGTAGTTGATCTGAAACAAAGCAACAATTGTTGGACATCCATCAGCGAACCTGTTGCTTGGAGAATTGTTGGAAGCGCTTTCAAAACGCGTAAGAGGCTTTTGTCGTCGGGGATAAAAGCCTCGCATAGCCCTCAAGTGGTGGTCGTTATGAGAGCAAGGAAGCACTCTCTAAATACACTCAGTGTTGGACGTGGGCATGATGGGTCGGTTCGAAATTTGCATGGTCTCTGAATAAATCCTGCAAATTATGACAACCCAGCAGTCTCCTGTAGATCATTCTTCTGACTTACGGTCACGGCAAGTACACGCTTCATTGACCACATCTGATTTTTTATCGGAACAATTCTTTAACAAAATTCCGGTCGTTATTCTCCTCCATACCAATCAGCCTGGTAGAAAGATACTTGAGAAACTTCTTCAGTTAGGTTGGACTTGAGAGAGAACTTAACACGAGATTTCGGCGTAATGCGGCGTATGCCAATCTCGGACAGAAGCGAGGGAGATAGCGTCGCATCGTCCACGACGTCATGAACGACATTTTTGAACCCATAAAACACTTGAAGATTCCTTACAGAAGAAACACTTGATCTAGTTCTACACTATCACGGCCGTGCAGGGAAAAAATAGCTCAAACGAACACAATTAAAGCCAATCGACCATCTCGTTCGTACTGAGAGGTTTCCCGCAGCTCACTACTTAGCTTAACAAGGCCTTCTTAATGTGGAGGTGAACGACGAGAAACAAATTGAGAACATCCGAATAATATAACCACTTGACAAATATATGTAGCAGTGAAAAAACATCCTTTTCTCGTTCCGATTCAAGGGATGATATACTCTAGAAACAAACCAACTTACTCCGATGTCAACCTCTTTAATGAACTAAATATTAACAAATTGCCGGAATAGAGAGTTGAACAGCAACGAGTTCTCGAGCACTCCGTGGAGCCTACAACCGTGCCTTCAAACTCTGTTCGCTGCCCCCTACATTTCTAAGTCCGAGAGTACATTCCTAATCCCAAACTAAGCCACAGGGGCCTAAAGCTTGGTCGAAAAGGAAATGCTCATGGATCGAACCAGAGAGAGCCTCTAATAAGCTGAGGCCAGTGGTGTCGGGGTAGAAGAGGTACAACAGTGATGGCGGGCATATTCAACAGTAGAGTTCCCCGTGTATACAACCCGGCACCTCGGGAACCTTATCGGAGCTACTTCTACACCCTACCTTGCCCCGGTTTTTACTACAGATCGGCGTGGAATAAAAATCCCAGATCTGGAACTGGATGACGTCCTCTCAACTGTTGTTGCAGAGAACCCCCGAGACAGCAAAGATAGGTCACTAGATTGTGCTCTTAAAAGTGGTCGTATAAATATAATCGTTAAATCATTTAAGCCGGCCAAGAGGCCTTCAAGATTGAGCCCCCTGGCCCGACGTGAATAAAGGGGCCGATGAGGAGAAGGAAGAATCTCCATTTTGGAGGGACCAGCAACCTCTCCGGAGTGACGAAGACCAAGATCACAACAGCGGAGAACGTCAGCCTCTCCCAGACTGCCCGCGCCACCTCAGCCGAGGACAACAGGACCAACGACCGCGTCGAGACGCTGACCGGAAACTTTCACAAAATTTTGAATTTACTAAACCACGCGACCGGCCTCTGAGCAGGAAGCTGAAGACTTCTACGCCGGACATAGCACAATCGTCGACCGTCTAACGAGACTCTAGTGTCTTATCAAAGTTATACTTCTTCAAATTCAAGAAATCGTAAAAAAACGACAAACCAAAGAACCCGCAACCTACGCAAGTGCCTCTACCTTCGCGTTCGATGACAACTTCGACGACTCTCTAACCCACCAAAACCCCAACCTGACCCCGAAGGCTGCATAGAATAAGCAGTACTCGCTATTTACTAAACACACCCTGTTCAACAACGTTCCCAACTTTCTCGAACACCTGAAAATATCTTTCGACGCCAAGGCCAGACCGGAGATTTGTCCTTACACTCTACGAGGAGAACTGAGTTTCATTACTGGCCGTCCAGTTCAAAGCATCACCGATAGCAGCGATGAAGGATTCACTATTTGAGTGGACACGAAACTTCAAAGAGACACCATGCTCTCCAAGACCAGACTATGCCAAAAGTCGTGCACAAGCATTCCACACCCGACTTTCTCCACGAGTTCAGGCTTGATTTACATTGAGGATCTCCCTAGAGAGGAGGTTGATGAGTCACTGGACTCTTTCAATACGAGGACTGTGTGTCCGAAGCAGAAACCGCATCAAAAATCACACCGAAAAGGTACACCACAATAGCCCTCTTGCTGAATTGAACTTTCCCACCCCACCCCACCCAGTTACATCGACATAGCTTTTCTGCCACCAAAACCAAGGTTACACCTTTTGACAGACTTTTGATGCGATGTTATAAATGCCATAAATACGAACACACGAGCGGAAAGTGTAACTGATAGCAAAAATGCTCACACTGTTCACAAGGCAACCATGACAGTCGGGACGATAAAAAACACTGCCTATACTGCAAAGTAAACGGCCACCCTACGGGACACATAGACTGCTCCCAAGATATAAAAGAAAGCGAAGTTCACCAGTATCAAATAACACACGGGGTTGGGCGATGAGAGCCTATCGCTTCGATACTCTCCTCCCAGGCTGATCCCACCCAGAGGAAAAATCCGCATCATTTCCTAATCAATTTCTCATACCGTTCGTAGACAACAGAGCAAGCAATGTTGCTCCCACAACGGATCCATCCACTATGATGTACTTTCTCGCAACAACTGGGAAGTAAGCCGGAATACATCCATCGCAAGGGAAAGAAGTATCTGGCCCACAATAAAGTACCCATATAAACCAGCACAAATTACCAGTCGAATTACATCCGTTCTAAAACGATATCAAACGAATTTTATACGCTTCGTTCTACACCCTCACTAAAGACCTTAGCGCTTTTGCTGCAGGTTTCGCAAAGGATTACGGAGCTACCGAATTTTCTATAGCAACACGGATCAAATCACGAGACTAGTACTACCGGATACCAAGTCACCTTCACAAGATCTGACGCACCGGAATTCATAGTAATCCCGTGAGAAAAAGGAAAACAAAAACTTACCCAGTGGCGATATGGCCTGCAATGTGCTAAGGATGCCTTGAATTTGGCCACGATATCAAACATTACCAGCCGCACATCCCTCAACGTTGTAAAAAGTGCGCTGGCGACCATGAAAACCTATGTGCCTCAAGTAGACATGCGACCGCGACAACCATATATATATAGACCAAAAAGCAATTACAACCCTGCACCTTATCTATACCGCAGCAGTTAAATCTAAAAACAAACCCAACCCCTCAGACGGTAAACAGCTGAACCGTTCCTTTTCTTGATGTTAAAATGATAGAAATAGCACATGAAGCTCTCCAAGACGTTCTACTTCAGAACTTATCCTCTTGCTAACTAAAGGCAACCTAATTTTGGCCAATAGGCCTGTTGTTGTATTCCAACACTTGTAAACACATTTAAACACAACCTGATAACAAGACCTCAGTACTCCTCCCTAGTAGCAACACTACCGCACCCAGCCCAGCAACCGTTCTCGCAACTGAGGCGAGTGGCCCTGACCATGAACCCACCGGCGCCCAAGAGGACACCGCGATGGACGCTGCTTCCTCAGTAGACCATGACGCGAGGTTCACTAACACCAAAACGGAAAGGCGAAGAGATGATGTTACCGGCAACGTCCGCGAGGCGCTCGACGCCCACCTGCCGCAAAGCAAAAAATTCAACAACAGCTCGTGACCACACTCTGTGAAAACCTAAGTATGGGACTCAACCCTCGGCTTGCATACGCGACATAAAAACAACTCGCCAGCAAAAAACAAGTCGCCTGCGTGAGGATGAGCTGAAAATCTTCAAAAAACTTCATTCTCCTGTCGAATTCTTCAAATCAACACTTTAACGTCGATGATCAGCCCATCGCTTGTCAACCTAGCTTTGCAATTGAACCCTAAAACAACAACTCCAACCTACACGTACCTCGGAGAATTCTCGAGATTTCTTGATGATCAATACTCTGAACACTGCCATATATAAACTGACTGTTCCAAAACATCGGGCGGAGTGGGAGCAGCCGCTGTGTGCGGAGGGATCTCACGTTTGGCAGCCCTACCACAAGAGGCCTCTGTATTCTCTGCAGAGCAGCACGCACTGAATCGGCAATCGCCATTACAAAAAATTGATCCCCCCCCAGACATGTTGTGTTTTCAGACACTCTGATTGCTCTCACCCAGCTGAAATCTCTGCACCATGAACACCCTGCCCTTCGTAAAATGCAACATGGCCTATTCACGATGTCCGTGACGAGTCAATCGGTCGAGTTCTGCTGGATGTCTGGACAAGTGGGAATAAGAGGAAACAAACAGGCAGATTCCGTCGCTAAACTGGTCGCTACCCATCACGAACAATTCATTACCATACATTGCCGAAACAGGTTGCCAGTCACCAACTCTCGTATAACGTCCCGATGGAACGACCTTTGGCAGCAGAGCGGACAAAAGAGGCTTGCAGTCCAACCCTCCGCATGAGAATGGGAAATAAAGTTTTCCAATAGAAGAGACCATGTATTCATCAACCGCCTCTGCACAGGATACATGTGGATAACCCACAACCACCTAATCGATGTAGACATGGGACCGGACGCGCCACTGTACCCATTTTGCCACCAGGTGGCAATCAATGTGAAACCCTCGCTTATTAATTAAAATTCACTCGCAGCAGCCCGACGAGCCGTCTTAAGCCCCCGATCTACCTACAAAGCCTGCTTACTGAAATACCCTACCGGAAAAAGATGATAACCTTCAGAAAACATACCGAACTATACGATGTTAGTTAAAACTATCCACGGTTAAATCCTTTCTGTTCATGAAAGTACTAGCCTGCTTGCACATCACATCTGAAGCTCCTACATAAACCTCGCGCCCAAAGTGTGTGAACCTACCAGAACCGAAGGATCTTCGTGCCCTACGGGCGAGCGTGCAGTGATTCTCGTTGAGGCTCCGATGGAAATGAGGCCCAAATCAAATTTTATTCCGTATGTCGTAATTTAATGTGGAACTGCTTCTTGGATATCTCTGAGAAACAAAACTTGTTTGAAATGCAATCTGTCATAATTGATAATATCTTGTATTTCCTGCTGATGGATTCCTCCGTACCGAAAAATTCCTTTTCATCTGAATAAAGCACTACCTTGACATAGTCTACCATTGCAGTGATATGAGTATACCTTGAGCCATAACAAGAACAGAGGCGGACGATGATTTTGTCGATGGCTTGGTAAATCACGAGTCGCTGGTTTGGCGATAGGTGTCAGCAGAACATTGACGCTGACGCGCTGGAAAGCCCCACCACTCTAATCTAATGGTATTCTGACATTCTTATAGTAAACATATGTCGTATCACAATGACTTTCATCAGAATTGTTCATCAAATTTTTCATGTCGTATAATTTTTGAAATTTTTCTGATATAAGATTTTAATTTCCTGTTCTTTCGGGTTTGTCGGTTGGCTTTCTGGGCTTTAGGAGCCATATAAGATTTCGGTCTCTTTTCAGAGGTTGTAATTGAACTGTGACCAAAAGACCGCACTTCACGTCAACTCCTCAGTGTCGCGCTTAGGGTTTTAATTTTTGGGTAATCGATTGTACTTCTTTATCGAACGTCCAATGAGTTATTTATCAATAGTTAATGGTTCAGTTTTGATATTCAACAAGTTACTGGAAGATCTCGTGCGTGAATCCAGCCCAGATCAAATTATACTCTTTCGCAATCTTGGCAAACTCTCACAACACACGTTCTGAAATATCGATTTGGATCGATGCATGATTATAGAGACTTTGTGAAACTTATGATATCATGTGATGGGAGTATCAGGATTAAAAAGATACTACAATTTAGTATTATTGGGTCATACAAATTATAAACAGCATCGATTTTAATATCATATTTTATTCATTTATGTTGACAAATTTTTAAAATGGAAACTGTTACGAACTCATAAGATGCTTTTTTATTTCGACGTATAAATTGCATTCATTCGTTTTCGCCAATGGTGACATCATGGCTTCTTGTTATTAGGTTCCCACAATATTACCCCCTCCTAGGCATCTAGGCATCTGTTGGTTCACGGGCCGTACGAAGTTACGACACAACCGAGGGGGGGGGGTAAACACCCTTATTTCCCTCCAGACTCCCCTCTTCTTCACCATTCACTATCTCCTTTTCTCCCCATCCTGACTTGCTTGACTTACCTCATTTGCATCGTATGTTTAGTTCAAATTTTCTTAAACTTATCGCAGACTCCTTAACAACTCTCCTAATAGACGCTGTACACACACACACACACACACACACACACACACACACACACACATATATATACACGCACGCACAAACAGACCCGCACACTCAAACATTCCCATACGAGTTCTAACTATTCTCCCCCGGGTGGCCATTCCTGCTGTTCTCATGCGTGAAATTCCCTACACTTAGTGTAGATCTCATGCATGGGATCCCCGTTTTCCGTCTCTTCATCTTCCCCCTCAGCAGGTGATAGAGCGCGTAGCCCGCACCTTAAGGACTACTGCTGATCGTTGGGGCTCTGAAGCAGGGTAGGTCCGGAGAGTGCTGCGACCGAAGAGGTTGCATAGGTGGAGGCGGCTCAGTCAGTTGCATGAACGTTAGCGAGTGAAGCCAGGCCACCGGCCACAGCCACATGGCGGCCGCCATGCGGAAGACCGAAATACTGAAGGCTAGATAAGGAATAATGCATTTTTTTTGCGCTTTAACTCTTGATATCAGATACCTATACTGGTACGAGCCATGTCAGGATTGGATGGAACACAGACTTTTCAAAGAAACTTGGTTTCATCTCGTACTAATAACGCATTATTACATTACAGTCTATTTAAAAGGATTGCCGGCTCTTGGTGTTCAGTTGCTGTACATTCGAAAGGATTTTCGCAGCATAGAAGTATGTTTCTTGAAGGCATTTATAAAACAATGCATTTTATCAGAAGGCACAGATGATTTTCCGAAGGATTACAACTTGAGTTGAGACATTAGGTCGCATGTGATTGTTAATTAAAGTTTCACGCTGGGCAAGTTGTGTGCATCTCGCTTGATGCACACGAAGGTTCCGTGCAATTTTGATAGCGGTTTTCATTAGAGGTCTATGCAGCTACAGCATACTGTGCAATGTGTTACGAAAATTGTGTAATAAAAAATACACTAAGACGAGGAGGACAATGCACAAGTTCTTATGTCACACAAATCAGAACTACGAGGATGCTTGACCACTTCATCGCGTACTAATTGCTTCAATTCAGACAAACGTTTGCTATTGAACGTATAATAAACTCACTTTCTCGAGTGATGACTCTGAAATCGCACAAGAATCGCTAGGTTAACTAGGTTAACCTAGGTTAACTTGGCCCTTGGCCCTCCAGCACATCTCACACGACAAGCTATGGGAGTTCGACCCGTCCAAGATGAGCGTAAAGCCCAACATAGATGCCTAAGTCTTCTTGAAAGTTAAGAAGGATTCACATGCTGTATTGATAGAAGACAATACTGGTGAAGGCAGGGACGAGGAGGTGGACCTTGAGGCTGGTGGTCAGCACCTCATGACCTACCGAAGTGTACAACAGTTACTACAGGCGGGCGACGTCACCCTTATATGACCGGGAGCTGCAGAAGGATTACTGGACTGTTACCGTATCCACCGCGTGTCGTAGAAGGCGACTAAAGGGGCGCCCCGTAGCCGGGAGTATAATCGGCTACCGCAATCCCCAGCGTGTCGGAGACGACAAAACGGGGCGGAGCGAAGGGGCTAGGAATCCCGTTCTCTGTAAAAACCTTTCCTCGAAGACGGCAAGACGAGCGGGGGGAGGAGAGGCACACGCCTCTCCAAACCCTATTGTTAGGGTCGCTGAATGTGCGTGGCTGTAGTACGAGTGATGTAAAGAGGAGGGAGATTGGT
>SDVV010000913.1:0-28066 GCA_016164225.1 Gammarus roeselii | reverse complement strand
GTGATTTGGGAACACAGGCAAAGTAGCGAGCTTGAAGCGGTGTTGGGTTGTGGTCAACGTGATTTGGGAACACAGGCAAAGTAGCGAGCTTGAAGCGGCGTTGGGTTGTGGTCAACGTGATTTGGGAACACAGGCAAAGTAGCGAGCTTGAAACGGCATTGGGTTGTGGTCAACGTGATTTGGAAACACAGGCAAAGTTGCGAGCTTGAAGCGGCGTTATGTTGTGGCCAACGTGATTTGGAAACACGAGTTAGTGTTGGAAGTACGGAAGCACAGCGCTATTAATCTGAGAGCACATCGCTGGAGAGCCATGAGTGCGAGGAGTTGTAAATAAATCCATCTGAGATATGCGATGCACAACACAGGCATTGATGAACTCGGTGTAATGCGCATCCTGGAACTTGGTTCTGCGGTGATAGGGATGGTGATCCCAATTTAGTTGGGAAGGTGAGGAAAGAGTTTTCTTGTTTCTTGCTGCATGGTGCTCAGTAACTTGCTGCATGGTGCTGAGTAACTTGCTGCATGATGCTCAGTAACTAGCTGCATGGTGCTGAGTAATTTGCTGCATGATGCTCAGTAATTTGCTGCATGGTGCTCAGTAACATGTTGCATGGTGCTCAGTAACTTGCTGCATGATGCTCAGTGACTTGCTGCATGATGCTCAGTAACTAGCTGCATAATGCTGAGTAACTTGCTGCATGGTGCTCAGTAACATGTTGCATGGTGCCCAGCAACTTTTTGCATGATGCTCAGTAACATGTTGTTGTATAGTGCTCAGTAACTTGCTGCATGGTGCTCAGTGACTTAGTGCATGATGCTCAGTAGCTTGCTGCATGATGCTCAGTAACATGTTGCATGGCGCTCAGTGACTTGCTGCATGGCGCTCAGTGACTTACTGCATGGTGCTCAGTGACTCGCTGCATGATGCTCAGTAGCTTGCTGCATGATGCTCAGTAACATGTTACATAGTGCTCAGTGACTTGCTGCATGGTGCTCAGTGACTTGCAGCATGATGCTCAGTAGCTAGCTGCATGATGCTCAGTAACATGTTGCATGGTGCTCAGTGACTTGCTGCATGATGCTCAGTAACTTACGCATGGTGCTGAGTAACTTGCTGCGTGGTGCTCAGCAACATGTTGCATGGTGCTCAGTAACTTGCTGCATGCTGCTCAGTAACTTGTTATATGGTGCTCAGTAACTTACGGCATGGTGCTCAGTAACTTATTGCATGGTGCTCAATAACTTGCTGTATGTTGCCCAGTAACTTGCTATACGGTGCTCCGTAACGTAGGGCCAGAATGATGACGGCTTGTCGCTGTGGCAGGAACAGAATGGAAGGGCTATCGGTAGGCAAGGTTGGCTGGAGGTTTCGTACAGTGGTTCGGGCCATGGGGCTGATGAACAGCTAAAACACTGGGGATTGAGACACAACTGACGGAGAACAAATGACTGCGGAATCTCGTACGATAAGGCTGGTAATCATTTATGTGTTAGGCATTGGTAGGAAATTGAGTGGGTTGTTGGAAGCTGTTGAAACTGAATGGTACATTTGAACTCATTAATATAACTAATACAATGCCAGACAAAAGTTATGGGCTGATCATCGTCGGCCTATAGTGATAGGCTAACGCTGGTCAATGATACTGGCCTAAATTTGTGAACTATAGGCAAGATGGACGGCAAAATGTGATGAGCGAGTTAAGTTGAAAACCACCACGAACCCTCTACAAATTATAGTGTCGAATCCCCCCACGTGACGGTGCCCAACAACCCCCCACTGATGGTGCCCAACAAGCCCCGCATGCCCGGCGATCGTGCCCAGTGGGCCTGCAATGGACCCGGTGATCACGAGGCTTCGATGGGCAGGTGTGTGAGGCGGTGGCGGACTGAGCATCACGCCAGCGCGGCGCTGATTGCGAGCCACATCACTCAGCGGGGGCACGGAGACCAAAATGATAGCCCTGGCGATTGAAACCAAACAGCACGATTTGGTGAGCAGTACGCGGATACGCTCCGGCCGGTCAGTAGTGAGTGAACGAGTCAATCAGGGAGTGAGTACGTGGATGAGGAAGATATCGAAAGGTACATCTCAGGGATGCTTCAGAAGGGCGAATTATATCATTCAATTTTATTCACAAGTAGATTGATCAAATTGTGATAATTTCTGTATTAAAAATAGTTGTAATGTTTATGCCTACACTCTTTTATCGAACAACACATCAAGGGAATGCAGAAATGGAAAAAGAAGACATGAATCGACCCGACTAAAGCAGGAACTGAAAAATGACTGCACTATTAAAAAGAAGATCCGTACGAGGGAACGTTACTCGGAGATATCCTGCGGGGCCAGAAAGTTCCCTTTCCACCTTGTTTGTTCGTCACTCCATCGAAGAAGCCGTTCACTGAGCGAGAGGCTGACCCCTTGGACCGGAGTCCTGCTTGTATGTACTTTACTGGACCACCCAAAGGGTATCCAGCCTCATCCAGGCACCTAAAAAAACATCTCCCGGTGATCGCGCGCCGAGAGAGCGCAAGACTCGGGCACCAGAGGGCGCTGTGGACGATTATCTCGGTTACAATATGGGCCCGTGTCTTACTGGCCCTTGATGGATAACGCCCTCTCCTCGCTGACCTTCTCTCCCATTATATCCTCTTAGCTTCGATAACACGCGAATAAAACGGACGGAGGAACAGACAAACAGACGCAGGGCGTTCGATTGTTTGTGGTGTGGATTGGGATTAGGTGGATGGGGGCACTGATGTAATGATGTGGATTGTGATTAGGTGGATGGGGGCACTGATGTAATGATGTGGATTGTGATTAGGTGATGGGGGCACTGATGTAATGATGTGGATTGTGATTAGGTGAATGATGTGTAACTCAAAACAAGGAAGATGAAGTAGGGTAGACTATACCCATTTGGATTAGGAAGAAAAAATAAATTTCACTCTGAGAAACATTTGGAATTTATTCATACATTAATACGCAAGTTACTGACCAGAGATTACGCAGAGGAGAGAGGGAATAAGGCTTCCTAATGAAATTAAGAGTTTCAATGGAAAAACAACGCGACAACAAGTTGTGCTCCTGATACTTGAACAGATTATTAAAACTGTTATTTTTTCATTTTACGGATCCATCGAGTGCACATGGGATGCTTCTCGTTGTAGTACGACCCACGTGTTTGTAGTATCAAACAGAGCATGCGAGTTCCCTGATCAGAGTGGCGAGATTTGCAAATCAAGTTCTTTCGAATCACGTTCCTGCTAATCACAATCCTGATAATCACTATCATTTAACCACAATCCTGTTAATCACGATCCTGATCCTGGAATTACGATCATGTTTGCCACGATTCATACATGATTATGCAAATCACAATCCTGTTAATAACGATTCTTTTTTTGATGATACTCATGATCACGACTCTGCAAAACTTGGTCATGCACAGTCCTATGATTCAACATGGTACCTGGACCGGAGCAGTACCAACTGTTACACACACACACCCCTTATCATGCTCCCTGATTGAGACACAATCAAACATGGTCCGGCGTGAGCAATTACATTCTGTTCCCATACACAGCACACCAGCGGGTAGTACATACTGGACACATACACAGCACACCAGCGGGTAGTACATACTGGACACATACACAGCACACCAGCGGGTAACACATACTGGACACATACACAGCACACCAGCGGGTAGTACATACTGGACACATACACAGCACACCAGTGGGTAACACATACAGGACACATACACAGCACACCAGCGAGTAACACACACTGGACACATACACAGCACACCAGCGGGTAACACATACTGGACACATACACAGCACACCAGCGGGTAACACATACTGGACATATACACAGCACACCAGCGGGTAACACATACTGGACACATACACAGCACACCAGCGAGTAACACATACTGGACACAAACATAGCACACCAGCAGGTAGTACATACTGGACACATACACAACACACCAGCGGGTAATACATACTGGACACATACACAACACACCAGCGAGTAATACATACTGGACACATACACAACACACCAGCGGGTAGTACATACTGGACACATACACAGCACACCAGCGGGTTACAAGCAGCTCCATTTCCCTGGACCCTCTGATTGCCGCATCTGCAGGCCTCACCTCCTCGTCGGTCGAGTGTTGAACGAAGTGCAGTTCGTCCGTGGGATCATTTGGTGTGCTGTGGACGAGGGGTAATGACACTGTACAGTCAGCATCAACTATTATTGGTGTGATCGATTGTTGAGTGAGGACTGGTCAACCAGTAAACTGAAGCCGTCGCCTTCCATAAGCAGTTTACGTTAAGGAAATTAAACCTACGATATAAAGTTTTTTGTGCTCGGTGAAGACAAACGAAACACGACTCAAGGAGAATGTTTATTTGCATGTGATCATCATATTTGCTCAAGACGCCGTCAAACAATGGGAGACCTGAAGAGCAAGACCGATCCATCAACCTTCGATTCGCAATGCTCTTTTTATGTATGAGACTAGTAAGGGCTGATAGAACACACTCTACTACGTCCAACCTCCACTGTTACAATGCTGTTCCTGTCTCATGGAAGGAAGGGCCCCTCCGCCTTCCCCGGTTTCTAATCAATTACCGCAAAGGATTACTTCCGAGGTGATCACCAGGAAATACTGGGCAATTATCGAGATTGTTATCAAACCCTTCCCTTACATTTGACTCTATGATATCCCACACAACGTATCATGTGCAATTGAATGTTGCCGATCGACTACACAACCTGATGGAAAAATCCCCTAAGTGGCCCTTTGTGGATCTCGCATTATACGAACAGTGAATTTTGACTGATCGGAGCAATTTTTTGTAATCGTCCTGGCGGTGGAGATCGTTACACCGCAACACGCAATGTTTTATATCCTACAAGGAAATACATTTGTACTGAATATAGTAAAGAAATCAGTGGGTGGAGTTTCCTCCAAGATTGATCGCGTAAATCGATGCTAGCATTTGTAGGTTTGATATACTGAAAAAGCAAGTATCTTACAGCCTGTTTTGAGATTTTTAATCATTTACCCAGACTTATTTCAACTGGTCAGCTTTTCGATACTGTTAGACCATTTCAATAAATGTTATTGAAAATTTATCCTGTACAGTTGCTGGCGCAATCCTACACAAGTATTAAGATACTGACCTAAGTCGAGATAATTCAAACCTTTTAATCTCCCATAAGAATTTCAATTCCTTTCCTAACAATAAAATTAAAAGATACATTGCCTAGAAAAATGTACGTTGCTGTTTCACTTTATTTGTTGAAATAATGAATAGGTTCCTCATCCAACTATTCTTGCATAACCTATTAACCTCCGACCAGACTCTTTCTGTGCTCAGCTTTTGGCGCCCACTGTCTCAGCTATCGAGTCTGAAGTTGAGGTCGAGTTCTTACCTGCCTATCGTTGGCTATCTATCGGCCGACTATGAGCCGCCCTTAATATCAAAGTTTCAGTCCCACCCAATTGACAGGAACGGCGCCGAAGGTCGTCCCCTACTGACTTGCGGCGACTTATGGCGGTGATAAGTCTCTCAGAAACGGCTCTAAATATCCTCAATTTATCGATACTGACGTCATGCGATCGCTTATTCGCCGGCACATTTGCCTCGCCAGGACCCACGCAGCAAAGTGAGTGGATCACATTACTCCATCTATGCGAGGCACAGTCTGGGCTCAGTTCGTTGTCTCCATATCTCAGGATCTGGAGTGGGTACATGCGACCGTAATTTGGCATCTCGTACGCAAAAATGATCGTTTCGAGAAAGGACGATATGATTTTAGAAAGATTATGCGAGTAGTCGTCTAATTTTGCTAACTGATATGTTCAAATGTGTGAGTTTGATGACTTTTTGTTGACCCAAACAATAACAAGTCACCTATATTTCCCCAGTCAGGGTTCGACTGGGTGTTTCCTCCACCACTTTCACTGAACGGGACGAACAAGCGATCACTATTGATGTTATCGGCTTTCGACGAGGTTCAAGGAATCATTCTGTAAATCATCCTCAACCGCAAACTGAAAAGAACCAATGCAATAACAGATTGGCAAGAACCTAAGAAGAGCAACCACCCGCTGTCGGGCCCTATATACAAGGGACCTCTAGTCGGGAGATATTTCATGGCTAGAGGAATGATGAACAAAGCATACACCGGCGGTGTTTATGACTTCGATCATGTTATTTACGGCCTACGGCGATGGCTCAATTGAAAGTTTTATATGCCGTCCTTGGTCGGTATTGGCCGGCAAATTGTGGGGTATTGTGGAGAAAAATAGGATTTAGAGAGAATACGTGGCTAGGGAGGAGAGTTCAAACAATTACTGCGTGCAACAAATAAGCTTAAACTTAACCTCTTTCCCATGTGTGTTGAAATATATCTAGATCGTATATGATTGAGAATTCCTTACAGTACAGCTTTGCATGCCTATTTCTTTACTTGAATGCAAGTGAGAATATCACCCCTCTCTCTTTAACAGTTTTAATGCTCTTTTCGGTAATGTTTGTTTCAGTGGTATGTTCTTTGCTCGCCCCCTCTCTCCCTCACCCTTCCTCTTCCCTTCCTCCCCCACACCCGCTCTTCGTCCTTATGTTGCACTCCTTAACGAAGCCCTCCCATTGCACATTATAGCCTAGTCTGTCCCGCAGGATATCCCCGCACCACCCCCCTTGCTTATATCTCCCTAATTAGCACAGTGCAATCGATGCCCAAGTTAGACCACACCCCCAAACCCTTGATCAACCCCCACACGCTCACCAGCTCCCCCTCTCTCCCCGACGATGGATACGGAGAGGCTGAGTGATAACTCAAATTTATTTTTTTACTAAATTTCTCAAGCTCGTCACAATCTTGAACTGCGACCTAAAGAACGAAATGAGATGTCGTTCGATAATTGAAAAAATACAATAGTCGTATTTTCAACCATGCGTATTCCCATCCCCCATTAATGGTAATCCCTCAATCGACGTCACTCCCTTTTCTGTATATAACCATTTCCTCATTTCCCCCACCAATAGCATCACAGTGCAACAGCAAGCAGTAGCAGCAGCAGCCGCAGCAGCAACGGCACTAATTACAATAGATGGGAGTAATAATAATGTTGGCGATATTCCTGGCACGGGTTCTTGTTTGATGATGGTGTTAATGGTGCGGTGATGGTGGGACACGATGGTGGCACGGGTTCTTGTTTGATGATGGTGTTAATGGTGCGGTGATGGTGGGACACGATGGTGGCACGGGATGGTGGGCCGGTATGGTGATGTGTGACTGCGAGAATGATGGTGAGACATGATTGTGGAACGTGATAGTGACATGCGATGGTAATATATGATTATGAGAATGATGATGATACGTGATGGGAATATGGGATGATAATAAGTGATATTGGGGTAATAGTGCTGTGTGATGGTGATATGTGATGGTAATATATGATTGAGAGAATGAAGGTGATACGAGGGGAAATGTGATGGTAATATGTAATTGTGGGTGTGATGAGGATTCGTGTAGTGATATCTGATGGTAATATATGATTGTGAAAATGATGGTATTACGTGATGATGATATTTGATGGTAATATGTGACGGCAATATGTAATGGCAATATGTGATAGTAATATGTGATTATGGGAGTGATAGTGATAAGTAATGGTTATATGTGATTCTAATGCATGACTGAGGATAATGGTAAGGCGTGATAGTGATATGATATGGCAATATGTGCTTGTGAGGATGATGTTATGACGTGATGGTGATACGTGATGGAATAACGAGAATGATGGTGTGACGGGATGGTGATACGTGATTATAAGAATGATAGTCAGCCGATATTGTCAGTGTGATTGTAATACGTGGGAATGATGGTCAAACATAAGGGCGAGAAATTATGCTGGGATGGGATAGTGAGGTGCAAAAATACAATGTGGCCCCAAATCAATTCAATTTACCACATAGTGTACCATCACTTTAAATTAATTAACAGTATAGCTCAATGACTCATGACCCACTTCCCTCCAAGATGGGGTAACTCACGTATGGGGTGGAAGAGGAGCATCCAGTCCGTGCTTTCGGTCAACGTACCTGCAGGAGGATATAATTGAGGCAGTTAGAGGGAATACATACACCGCGAATAATTACAAAGGGATACAAGAATCCGTTTTGGGATAATGACCCTGTGAAGTGGAAAAAATAGGTTGGACAATTTATTTCCTGGACATTATCTTATCCATTAATATTTCTAACAAGATGCACTTCACAAAGGGTTTGAAAATCCACACACAATACATCCAATCAATGATTAGACCAATGCACACATGTAACCCAACTACAGTAACTGTTCCTACACTGTAGTTGCTGCCAAGCAGTCGGATGTTATCACCAGTACAGGTATTTGGTGTAATGTTTGAAATGCACGTGTACAGGGCGTTGCAGTGTGCATAGAGCTATTGCCTAGTAAGAGTTCATTAGCTACATATCTCCTTGTCGCTGTTCATGTGGCAGCAATAGCGTGTATCTCATCAATTAGGTTCAAACTTAAACTACAAAGGTTGTCAAGGTTGGCTTAACTGTTTTTACGCCCTACTTTTACCCTTTCCGCTTCGTGTTCGAATAACGAACCCTAACCACTCCTAAGACCCATCCTCTGCTCCACTTGCACACCTAGCCGCCTATTGGGCACCCAAGGATGACCCTATGTGGTATCTTTCGGTCCTTAACAGACATAAATCAAGAGTGGCTTATCTTCGACCGACGGATGGCCGACGAAAATTCGTCTTTAATTTGTGGCTGGGAACTCTGTGTCTTCCGTGAGCGAAGGACATCAAGCGTACGAAAATGAATGACGAATGTGCGTAAGCTGAGCATTGACCTGATGGACACATACAGACGGACATTGGATGGATGGATGGCTTGTAGGTTGGCAGATCCATCAAGAAGCAAAGTAAGGCTGAGCAGGGCCGTCTTTATGGCCTCAGCTCGGCCCTGTTTAGTCAGATGGTTTATGGTCCTGAGGACTAGGTTCGATGTACCCATAAACCCGCTGATGATGATGGCAATATGTGAGTGTGTGTGTGTGTGTGAAGGAGTGTTGGCAACCCGGCCATATTGTGTGGCTGGTATAGTGCGAGGACAGCCTGTGCTTGAATCACGAAACAATGACCGATTTCTTGTATGATTTGATTCCGTATTGAAATTATCCTATAATTGTAACAAAGTATGTTATATCTGATGTCAGCTTAAATAAAGTGATGGCAAACAAAGTGTCATGTGTATTTTACGCTTCATCAATTTTAGTACGATATCAACACTCATTTGTTCGCCCCTAGTAACCGACATCGAGCAGCGTAGTAACAGTTATTATCAAGAGTCCTCGCTACGACGCGGTACCTACATCTCTACACACACCTAAACAATGGAAGATACAGACCAGTAATATTTGTACTCTTTTTCGTAGTATGTGTTGGCGGCTGTTTCCATTTCGAGAGTAAGATAATCGAGAAGCAACTAAGGGCTGGAAGGATAAAGTTTCAGTATAGCAATTACTGGCAGGCCACAGGCGGCGCAGGTACGGTCCGGCCACAGGCTGTTCAGACACGGTTCAGCCACAAGCTGCGCAGGCACGGTTGAGGAACAGACTATCCAACCACGGTCATAGCCCGGTTGACGGAAGTTCCGTGACCGCGATATCAGCATAAGTTACCGAGGTGTCATTTTCGCTGCCTCCGCCTTGCCATTACGGGTCCAATGCCTCTTGTTTATGGCCCAGTTCAGGCTCCCGTTCGACAGGCCCGCCGTCGCTGCGAATGCGAACCCTGGCGACAAGTTCGCATTCTCGGTTGGGAAATCGAAATAAAAATCCGTTGCTTTGTCTAATTCCTTTCTGCCGGTAAGTAGATAAGCGATGAGGCCGAGCCCCTGCCGGCAGCAGCAGAAAGTTGTTTCGGTAGTGGGGAAAATGAGCCATTTGGCAATTAAAGTAAACGTGGAAACGAAAAAAATTGACATCATCATGGAAATTTGTGGTTTGTCACAGTGAACCCTAGGTATGCCATATATCAAAGTAATTAGAAACAGCCTGCAATACTGCTACTATCAACCAATATTGTGTTCAAGAATATGAACAGTTTTATTTGATAATTTATTTAAAATAATTTTACAATTTTGGTCAAGTAATAAAACCCGACAGTGAAATAATCCTAATATGACTCCTTATTAAGTAAGGGTATGTAGGACCCCAACATTTGTTACCAAATGACTACAAATAATAGTCCAAATAGCTTGTCTGAGAATTCACCCAGTAATGAACTAAGTACAAACGTCGTCCACTTATCGCTTAGTAAAACTGTTCAGCAAAGGGCCGAAGCTTCCAACTTACATCAGTTACCGCTGCAATTTGGTACGGGACCTTCCGGGAATATATCAATACTCGTTCATGTTAGGTCATAATTTTTCATGCTTATTCAGGATTTATGACAGCGCGCTATCACCGTGGCAGAACCGTAAAGGTGTAATATTGTACCAAATTGGAGTGCACTTGGGAGAATTGTTCAGTAATCTATGGTAGGGTATAAGATAGTGATACCGAAGGATTAACAGGGCAGGATATCTTAGCCAACTCCTAATAGCATAGTTAGCCCTGCTGCGTCTTCCGGGTCACCCTAAACACTGGCATAACATGATTGACCTGGAACTTGGTGCTGTGTGACTACCTCACTTACGAAATTTTAACTTCGTTGTTATTAACAATAATTAGTTCATTTGTATATGTTCGTGTTAAAGAAATGTATAGAAGGAGCCTGTATATTTGTAGACAACAGGAACGATAACGTCGCAATTACCCTTGTCAGAGACGGCGAAACAATCAGAATTCTTCTTATGGAGTATCCAAACCTGTGATAGTAGTGGTATTTGTTTTATGTGAATTCCAAGATGATGATGGAATTGCTAACGAATCGTAGCAGCTGTACCTTGCAGGGGTCTGACCCAAAACACTCGACACATTATCGAAGTCACCCTCTCAATAGAAGCGGCAGTCGCCGTAAAACCTGCCATAACCTCCTAATTACAAGAGATAATACTTCTGAGTGATAGCTGCGGGAAACATTGATCTGGCACCACGATCCATAGTGCAATACACACTTACGAAGCCCTCACCGGTGTTACGGCTGCGATAAAGTAAATGAGCTTCTGAACATGTGAGCTCAAGAGCCCTTGTATGTGTGCCGTAAGAGAGGGTCCTACACGCGCACAAGGATTGAGTGCTGGCTGCTGACTTATAGAAGGCAATAACAAGTGAAATTACAAGACCACACGCGCTTTATTTGCCGAATAAACGTAAGTTATATTATCTGTAGTATGTATTAGGGCTCTTCGTGTCTGAGATACTTTTCATTTGAGCCTCTGAACTGCACTCGGCTACCTCTGTGAGTGATGGCTTGTGAGTGATGGCTTGTGAGTGATGGCTTGTGAGTGATGGCTTGTGAGTGATGGCTTGTGAGTGATGGCTTGTGAGTGATGGCTTGTGAGTGATGGCTTGTGAGTGATGGCTTGTGAGTGATGGCTTGTGATCCACTAACTCGACATCTCGACACTAACTCGAACATCTTCAAACTTTTGATAACCGTCTAGGGTAGTGGAACCATGAAGTGAATAAATACGTATTATTTCTATTACACGACGTTGGGGCGTTGACGATTGTCAGTCGGAGACATTGGCACTTTTCACTATTATACAAACACACAATCCATACTTATATCTGATGAGGAACAACTTCACCGCAAAATCGACTCGTCCGTAGTACTGAATTAAGACAATCACACCACCGATCGTATCAGCCGACGTCGGAACTCTGATACCTGCGGCGGTTGTTTCGCTGATAATTTCGGTGAAAATTGAACATCGTCTGGAGCGTCCGTTCATTGTTCCCGTGGCAGCCTTTAAGATAATGAGCCGATTCTTTCTTCGTGATTCACACCATCCAAACGCTAATGACGCCACCGCAGCTGGCTACAGTCGCCCCCGCAGCTGGTTACAGTCGCCTCATAGTCGGCAGTGAACCCGACACAGTATCTAGATACTCTGTTTGAACATCAACAGATGAATTTGAACAAAGCTTTTTAAAGAGCATCTAGATACAGCAGCTGGCCCATCACTGCTCCTATCAAGCAATTGGCTGCTGGTAGCCGCGTACCTGCCACAGAAACATCAGAAGAAGTGAAAGGTGCGGAGACATCTTCTCATTAGTCACTGTGTGGCGCTGTCGGATACTCAACACATTACGCAATTTGTACTACAGCAATACACATTGAAAACTGGCGCCATTATGACGTCACTGGTGCTCCATACCATTCAGACAAAGAGTACTTCTTATTAATTTTAGTTGCGTATCAATACTTAAATAGTGTAATTCTCATTGAGGCTGTTTTCGTGTTTAGACTATTGGACAAAGATTTACCACCACCGCTTGTTTCGGATTCGGGCTGTATATGCACAACTTTAATTAAAGTACAGGAATAGCACTCATTTCATTAACTTCCGTTCGGGAGCAGCGTTGTAGGAAAAGTAGGCATTCGAGTCCGCGCTGTTTACTGTTTTACTGACGGCTGTTCCCATAACTGGCGTTTCCCGCTTTAAAACAATAAATAACAGACCCATCACCCAACATTGTTCCTTATGCCGAGGAACTCGGTCTCAATGACGACAGGAGCACCCGTTCACATGAGACTGATAGCTCGGCATCACCACAGCACGAACTGGCATAATTAACACGCCCGGTTATTAGGTCACGGCTTTGCTTTGCTTAGAGCAGGAAGAACACACAAAGCAGGTCACAATGTGGGGTGCGGCAGCAGGTCACAATGATAGGTGCGGCAGCAGGTCACAATGTGAGGTGCGGCAGCAGGTCACTATGTGAGGTGCGGCAGCTGGTCACAATGATAGGTGCGGCAGCAGGTCACAATGTGAGGTGCGGCAGCAGGTCACAATGTTAGGTGCGGCAGCAAGTCACAATGTTAGGTGCGGCAGCAGGTCACAATGTTAGGTGCGGCAGCAGGTCACAATGTTAAGTGCGGCAGCAAGTCACAATGATAGGTGCGGCAGCAGGTCACAATGTTAGGTGCGGCAGCAGGTCACTATGTGAGGTGCGGAAGCAGGTCACAATGATAGGTGCGGCAGCAGGTCACAATGTTAGGTGCGGCAGCAAGTCACAATGTGATGTGCGTCAGCAGGTCGAAATGTGAGGTGTGTCAACAGGTCACAGTACGGGGTGAGCCAGAGCACGGACAGTGTTTGAAGTTTTTAGTATCATAGTGTTATTTAAATATTTCTTACCCATTAGAAACAAATCAATCTTGAATCATAATTTAAATGAAATAAAATTAGTTGTTTGAAAGTAAAAAGATGTACCTTTATCGGTGAGGAGAATTATCAACGTATCAAACAGCAGCAACTTTCTGAGATGTCTGCAAAGGAGGACGTGACTGAACTGAGGTTAATGAGTTTTATCACAAGTAAGTTACTTTTTATCATAAACTACTGGTTCTTTGAAACAATGAACATCAAGTTCTTTGCTTCAAGTAACGTAGTTATCAAGCTCAAAATCAAATAAAAATATGATATGAAACAAATATATGTTCCTTCTATTGATAAGCTCATTCTCGCCGTGTGACCAGCGGTTCTCCGGCGCGCGAACAGGTAAGGAACATAATGCGTCTTGGCAGACATCGAGGGCTGCCCGCTGGAAAACTCCAGGGGGCTGCCTCGTTGAGTCCTCTGTTTCGAGTGACTGCGTCAGGGTAAAGTGTCGAAGCAGGACGTGTGCTGGCCTTATGTTCGTTCGCAACAGTCAGGGAAAGGAATTGAAGTGATGAAGAGGATTCATTCGCAAGATCCACTAACCAAGTTTATGCCCGCTTCACGATTGCTGTTAGAGTTTTTTGTAATACTCCTTTTCAATGTGGGACTCCTAGGATAAAGGCGACTCCTTATGAGGCATGATGTAGCTCCTCCTGATCTGACGAGGGAGTCAGGGGAAGCCTAGTGGGGTCACACACTGGGCAGACATAAATGCGAGCTAAATAACCACGCATGAAGTCGCACTTCATTGTTGTCATTACACTCGATAATAGAAGTGTTTTCAGGGCCTTTTATACTGATTAATTTCATTCAAACAGTGTATCCTGCACACCTTACATGGAGCAATAAATACACTTCTGATTGGTAATGCATAATATAGAGTGTTTAGACACAATAATTGAGAGGTCACTCACTTTGATGATCGGAACCTCTGCAAGTGTGTTGGGATTAGACTCATTCGTCCTTATTTCCAGGACAACGTCAGCACAATCCGTGACACAGCCCTTGTTTTTAAGATATCTTAACAGGATTTCTTAAACTGACTTGCTATGCACCATAGCACAACAGTGCCATGCCTGCTCCATAGAAAGCAATATCAGTCCTCAGGTTTTGGAAGGCCTTGTGTTCCGCGGCGCATGCTATAACCTGTCCTTCAAATTACCTGCGGGAATTAAAAAAGCCTCCTTGTCTGTTTGTCTTTGTGATTAAATCCCCTTCGTTAATGCCGAGGAGATTAAAAACCCCGCCCGGTTGATTGATTCAAGATATTGTTACGGGGAGGGGGGAGAGGGTTTGGCAGCGGGGGTGAGGGACGTGTAGGACCTGTGGGACGAATAGCCGTAGAAACAAGAGAATCACAGGAGAATAAAAAAAGGTTAAACAAATAAATGGTTGAAATGTTGACTGTTGCATTTTGCACAGCTGCTGCCAATCACAGAGATAGGCCTACATAAGATGGGCACAGGAAGAAAACATATTTGCAGATAAATAAAGGTTATATGATACATCACGACTCATTCACATAGCTGTTTTCTAACCTATCGGTGAAACTCACTCACAAACTCTGGAAGCTATATTTCTAGCTGCGGTGTTTACATGAACCGTAACTCAAAACAGAGACTCGTCGTCAAAACACGCCTCTGCGACCTCAACAACAAGCCCATATGTGTATTTGATATATACAAGCAAAACTTGCTGTGGAGTATGAGTCATCAGTAAATCGTGATGATATCCAATTTCATGCAGTCAAACTTGAATGCGATAGACCTGAAATAATATTCGCATGATAGAAGAAGCTTACAACGCTACATCGCACAGAAGTATTCACTTCCAGCGCTACATCGCACAGAAGTATACACTTCCAGCGCTACATCGCACAGAAGTATTCACTTCCAGCGCTACATCGCACAGTAGTATTCACTTCCAGCGCTACATCGCGCAGTAGTATTCAGTTCCAGCGCAACATCGTGCAGCAGTATTCACTTCCAGCGCTACATCGCACAGAAGTATTCACTTCCAGCGCTACATCGCACAGTAGTATTCACTTCCAACGCTACATCGCACAGTAGTATTCACTTCCAGCGCTACATCGCGCAGCAGTATTCACTTCCAGCGCTACATCGCGCAGTAGTATTCAGTTCCAGCGCTACATCGTGCAGCAGTATTCACTTCCAGCGCTACATCGCACAAAAGTATTCAGTTCCAGCGCTACATCGCGCAGCAGTATTCACTTCCAGCGCTACATCGTGCAGTAGTATTCACTTCCTAGGCGCTACATCGCGTAACAATATGCGGTATTGTATGTACAGTGCTGAGCAAAGTACTATTTGTAGATACTGTCCTTATTCACACTTTCCAAGTTCATCTCTAGAAGATAGGACAGAGCACTTTGGTCATGCATGTATTGGTCTCTAAACTATAACGTTGCAAACACTGAAGTGGTATACCAATTGCCACCATTACTATGCTCGGAATAACGTTTGAGGTTTTAAATGACGCGCTTAAATGTTTATTGCCACTGTCCAACACCCGCCACATAACTCAGCCGACTATCACAATATTATTTCCAGTAATTTACTTTCAGTATTTACTGGTCCCAGAGTATCATCCAGCGCACCTCCTAGCCTCTCCCAGCACTTTCCAGCACCTTCATCGGTGATAATACGGTGATGCATCCAGGGTTTCCAGCACCTCAATGCCCTGTCGCCAATCCAGTGCACCTCACCGCCCAGTACGCTTCCCTTCCGCGCTTCCAGCACCTGACCGCCCAGTTACCGTTCCAGCGCTTCCAGCAGCTCTCAGCACCGGAAGCCCTGGCCTCAGACCGGAGCAGCATTATTAGACATTACCTGTGCGTCATTATGTTCCTCTGATGTGCTATAAATACCTGTTGTTAGAGGCTCAATTACCAGAGAGTGTCGTCAATACCACGTGACGGAAAGGAGTGGGGGGGGGATGGTCCTGCACTCTCAGTCAAAGCGCATATGGCTGTTATGGTATAAAACTGCACTATTATGCGTTTAGATGGTGGTTTAGAGGATTGCTGTTGTCCAATGCTTTCCATCGTTGCTCTTCGTAAATAGTGGTTTAGGCTAATGGTTTAGACTAATGACCATCAGTGACTTATATTGGTCTCACTTCTATCAATGATAGCTCAATAGTAAACCTTGGTGTCCATAACAAACTATAGATCACACTATATATGTAAACCATAATCTAAAGGTTGAAACAACATGTTTCTCTTACCTCTAGATAATCGTCTTATAGAGATAATTTAATTAAGGGTGTTCATAGCACTATTGATACGCTCGGGGGCAGGCTTATAACGACGGTATGGACCAGTCGATGTTTGTTTGGCATAGATATGAGGATTTTATATTTTGTGAACCAATTTACTTGCGAAATGAAGTCACGGGACTTTTTCAGGAAAAATAAAATCCAGTAAAGTATCTGTTTCCCCATTCAAGGATTATTTTAAGGGGAACGCACCCAACAAATGATTCATTATCTCTTTCCTGAACCATATCCAAATTTCACATTTTCCCAGCGCGTCGCCGACCGGAAGTATCCCGTGTGCTCAGCCATACATTTATCATAACGAAGCGCCTAACGAGCGGAGGTAGCATGACTTGTCGATACAAGGTATTGCGCCCTTAAAATTCGTCCTATTTTGTTATCACGTGCTAATCGTACGTAATCGCCAGTAATCGGTTCTGAGTAGACGATAATCACGTATTACAGGACCGAACAATGGTGCGTTAGTTCTCGACGAATCGACGGGTAACATATAGCGAATGGTGCTTCAGCTTTGGATGAAGGGGGGGGGGGGGGGAAGGGGAACTGGTGGATAATATGCACATAATGGCAGGGTGATTAATCGAGAGCTGGTTAGCAGAGGTTTGTAACACATAATTACACCATCAAAGCTCTGGGTGGCTTGCTGGTTGGGGTAAGATGAGAGGGGTATAGGGAGGAAAGGGGTCAGTCGTAAACATAATAAATAAGAACTCCCCTGACCGCCTCGTGATCGTTCCTGGGTTAGAAAAATATAAACAAAAACGGGCAAAGCGAGCCATAGTTAGGACATTAGTATGGGGGGCGATATGGCCAGGAAAGGTTCGTCATGAGTAAATTAGGTGCTTTTTCCCTCAGGAAACCGTAAAATTGGCTCCCAACCGCCAATTGTTCCGTCTAGACGAAGGGGTGTAACAACCGCTCGAATGCTTTGTTTCCTTGTCATTAAGTGCAGCCTATTCGGTAACAAGTACAGTTTGTGGTTGCAATTCAAGCCCTGCTTACGGAACCGCTGGCTACGATTACTAATATGCGGAGCATGGTTTAGTTACCTTAATCGGACGCATTGTTGGTTTTGTGAAAGAACCTAACCATAATTTTGTCCATTTGTTACATAGATATTTAAGTATTTATATTCGTAATACATTCGTCTGTATGAATAATTATGTATATGCCACAACCATTTATCAACATTACACCACGGGTGTCCAAAAGCCTGTGGCATGAAGGTCGTCCCATGCAACCGGCCGGGAAGCCCCCGAACCATTAGACACTATCAATAACCACAATGGAGGCAGGTATCAAATACTATTGGGCATAATGAAGGGGTTAACAGCACCATAAATCCCCTTAAAATCAACAATTCAGATATGCCTGTCAAGCCGTCTGCTCAGTCAGGATATTCATTCCCTTCAACCACTTCCTATGAACTACATCTTCCGCCTGCTATGACAGAGGTGAAGTTATCGTCTATGCAGACTGAACTTCAGTAGCGTCATAAATTGCTGTTTCTGTACTGAGTTGCCTGCTATATTGATTCGTGTCTCAGTATCATCGATGCTTAGTTACCCTGCTGCAGGACGCTGGGGCTTAGCGCTGCTAAACGTTCATTTTATCTCTTTGGAGCCTCTGAGCATAAATTATGATTCGATATTGGTCCGGTTTCTGATTACGCCGATATGTCATATCAGATATGTTGTGGAATAAATGTTCCAGTGTTTATACGTTGCAAGTATCAAGCAATGGATGGACTACAACTTTCACAGTAATGCAGAAGTGTAAAAACAAATGTTTTCTGACTATAAATATTGATCGTCTCTCCATTCGAACTGCTATCAGCTTCACTAATAATAGTCTTGCTAACAATAGTGTTGTAGCCAGGCTGTCCTCGGACTGAATTACTCTTCAGAATACGGCCATAAGCCGGGTTTCATAGTATATGGGTAAAATTGACCTCCGCTCTTCATTGTTTTCTGATGGCACGCGAGCTGACATATAGGGGTTGCATCACGAAAAAAGTGTGATGAAATTATTTTTCAAATTTATTGTAACCTCCTCAACAAAATATATTGGTTGGTACTGTCGTAATCGTTGAGAAGCTACATCGAGAATTTATGTTTGTCAACAATCTTTAATACACAGAGGTTGGTATTCCGCCAATCAAGTCAGCTAACCGCTAATCCGCTAATTAGAGGACATAAGAAAAGTTAACGATATAGCGGGCTTGAAAGTTTAGCGAATTTGCGGTAGCGGAAAACCATAATTGAAAGCTCCGCTAACCGCTAGGTTTTTCAAAATCTCGTAAAATCTATTCTGTTTTATATATATATAAATAATGAATAAATCCAAAATGTAAATACTGGTGAAGATAAATGTATGTAAATGTAATTCCATATGAGAGTCCGTGAATGCTAAATAGTAAATACGCATGTAAAATAATTGAACCGGAGCAGAACGTGTTGAACCTTGTTTGATACTCGCACGGTATGGGACAAGTGGTAACAAACGTGTTATACTCATCCCGCGCATTCAGTCTGTCCGTAACTTTATCCAGTACAACTCCTCCTCCCTCCCGCCGCGGCCGTGGAGAGGCTATTTACTGTAGCATCGGATCTGATATCCTCAGACCCAAGAGGTCGTCATCTCTGACAGAAGACCACTTCGAGGAGCTGGTCTTTCTCATGGGGATCCTGCATCTGTTGAGGGGGAGAACTGGCTCGCCATGATCGAGGTGAAGGTTGATTCGCATTGAATTATTTATTATATTGAAGAATAAAAAAGATAGGCTTTATATAAAGGGTTGAAATATTGATTAAATGTTCATTGTTCTTTTTTGACGGAACTATTAACTAGAAGGCGAATAATGTTTGCGTTAGAGGATTAGCGCTCAACGAATTAGCGTTAGCGGACCGATGATCCTGAACTACCTAGAAGGCTAATAATGTTTGCGTTAGCGGATTAGCGTTTAACGAATTAGCGTTAGCGGACCGATGATCCTGAACTACCTAGAAGGCTAATAATATTTGCGTTAGCGGATTAGCGTTTAACGAATTAGCGTTAGCGGACCGATGATCCTGAACTACCTAGAAGGCTAATAATGTTTGCGTTAGCAGATTAGCGTTCAACAAATTAACGTTAGCCGGCCGATGATCCTGGAAAATTTGCGGATTAGCGTTTAGCGAAATGACCAACAAGGTTAGCGGATTAGGGATTAGCGGACTAACGAATAATTAGCGCGTGCCCACCTCTTCTAATACAATAGTTTTGTTTAGCTCAAAACATCGCAATATATAAACACTGATAGTACCACATGGATTTTGTTGCATGATGCTTGCGGCATATATAACGTATTCTTTGGAAACGCATATATTCACAATTTATGGGGAGTGACACCGACCGTAATTTCGCACACACGTACGGACACACACACGCACCTGCTGGGTTAATCTTGGTCCAGGAATGCTCTTAGCGGAGCCAGCTTCACTGCTGCTCACTTAACAAGCTGGGATTTAGAGCAGGTCAAATACGGAAACCTAAATTATTTACAAAGAATTTTATCTACATCAACCTCGTCAACATTGGACTGAGTGATGGGAAAATGTCAGTTAGCTTCTGTATCTTGCCGAGGGATGATGTGTTACTGCAGTGATCATTGAGAGTTGTGGTGAGCAGGCTGCCCTGAAAACATGTCCTGTTGACAACAGGTCTGCTGAGACGGCCATCGCCGTGATTCACTTTGTAACAAAATACTGAGCACATAACCACCCAGCGTCAAACAGACCAGCTATGAGTGTGAGCAACAAGCTATGAGTATGAGCAACAAGCTATGAGTATGAGCAACAAGCTATGAGTATGAGCAACGAGCTATGAGTATGAGCAACAAGCTCTGAGTATGAGCAACAAGTTATGAGTATGAGCAACGAGCTATGAGTATGGACAACAAGCTATGAGTATGAGCAACAAGTTATGAGGATGAGGCCCTTTGTTCGGTCGTTTGCAGTGCGACACTGCAAAGACAAAACATTGCCACACTACAACTTCTGACTCATGAATGTTGTGGATATTTGTTGCGCATGTTCATGGTGCAAAATTGCAACTGTGTTATTAATATGTGTGGTAGAACATTCTACCTCCTAATGTTCTGTATTGAATATATCAAACACAAAAATGTTTATTATTCACCCTGGTCCTGAATGTACGTGACGATATTGAAATGATGAAACAAGACTCGAGCAGTGAGAGCTGCAAAAGAAGGTTTTCATTCCAGACCGAGTTGATAAGTTGATGTGACCGTCTCACGACCATCACCAGTCAAAAACTGGCCCCATGGCGTCGGCATGCCTTCAGTATTGGTCCAATTCAGTCACGTCACGAGTCAGATGAGAGGATTGTGGGACAGGGACAGTCACGCGACCTGCGGCGGATCAAAGGGCGAGAGGGCACCAGAAAGGATTGGGGAAAATACGGTCACGCGGAGGCAATACGCTGTGACAGTCAGGGGACGAGGGAGCGAATATTGTGGCAATGGGAGGGGGCATACTCTATGACAGTCAAGGGTCCAGGAGTCGAATATTGAGGCAATGCGAAGCGGCAATACGCTACGACAGACTTAGGGGAAGGTAGGTTCGCTGTAGGGTTAATTGCACTTTAACAGCTTTGAGTCCTTCAAGTAACCTTTTTCCCGGTTCTCGTGAAATTGGTAACAGCCGAGTTCAACATCTTATCAAGCCCGTTGCTCCGATCACCTTGAGTTGATATTAAGGAGAACACACACTGGTGAGATTCGACAGCGATGAGGACGAGAGGGTCGGAAGCGATGAGGACGAGAGGGTCGGCAGCGATGAGGACGAGTGGGTCGGCAGCGATGAGGACGAGAGGGTCGGCAGCGATGAGGACGACAGGGTCGTCAGCCTTCAAATCGTTATACAATTTTGTGGTCGACAAACAAGTTCCGTGGTATGGTGACTTGTCGACAAACAAGTTCCGTGGTATGGTGACTTGACGAAAAACAAGTTCCGTGGTATGGTGACTTGTCGACAAACAAGTTCCATGGTATGGTGACTTGTCGAAAAACAAGTTCCATGGTATGGTGACTTGTCGACAAACAAGTTCCATGGTATGGTGACTTGTCGACAAACAAGTTCTGAGGTATGGTGACTTGTCGACAAACAAGTTCCATGGTATGGTGACTTGTCGACAAACAAGTTCCGAGGTATGGTGACTCTTGTCAACAAACAAGTTCCGTGGTATGGTGACTTGTCGACAAACAAGTTTCATGGTATGGTGACTCTTGTCAACAAACAAGTTCCGTCGTATGGTGACTTGTCGACAAACAAGTTCAGTGGTATGGTGACTTGTCAACAAACAAGTTCAGTGGTATGGTGACCTGTCAACAAACAAGTTCAGTGGTATAGTGACTTGTCAACAAACAAGTTCAGTATTATGGTGACTTGTCAACAAACAAGTTCCGTGGTATGGTGACTTGTCAACAAACAAGTTCAGTGGTATAGTGACTTGTCAACAAACAAGTTCCGTGGTATGGTGACTTGTCGACAAACAAGTTCAGTGGTATGGTGACTTGTCAACAAACAAGTTCAGTGGTATGGTGACTTGTCAACAAACAAGTTCCGTGGTATGGTGACTTGTCGACAAACAAGTTCAGTGGTATGGTGACTTGTCAACAAACAAGTTCCGTGGTATGGTGATTTGTCGACAAACAAGTTCAGTGGTAAGGGGACTTGTCGACAAACAAGTTCAGTGGTATGGTGACTTGTCAACAAACAAGTTCAGTGGTATAGTGACTTGTCAACAAACAAGTTCCGTGGTATGGTGACTTGTCGACAAACAAGTTCAGTGGTATGGTGACTTGTCAACAAACAAGTTCAGTGGTATGGTGACTTGTCAACAAACAAGTTCAGTGGTATGGTGACTTGTCAACAAACAAGTTCCGTGGTATGGTGACTTGTCGACAAACAAGTTCAGTGGTATGGTGACTTGTCGACAAACAAGTTCAGTGGTATGGTGACTTGTCAACAAACAAGTTCAGTGGTATGGTGACTTGTCGACAAACAAGTTCAGTGGTATTGTGACTCCTAAAAAGACAATCATTCATCTAGGTTAGTGCCATCAAAGTCAGTATGAATGGTTTAGCATAGCGACTCTGCTATCAGGCCTAATACATTAAAACATAAAGTCTCTTGCTTGGTCCGGTGGACTTGTTACCTGCGTCACAATATCATGCGCAGGGCCCATCAAGGAACTGCGGTCCTGTACATGGAATTCAGTAGGCCACCTTCCGCGGACAACAGGACACTAAACGTCAGGCTGTATTGATGCCATCAGACCAACAAAGAACTCCCAAGATGGTATACGAGTCACGGATTGAAGCGGAATTGGATAATAAGAGTCGGTATTAATTGATCAATCTGTGACGCAGCGCGACTCTTAAACCAAGAAGATTGAGAGAGTGCTTGATGGTTCAACCTTTAGGCTTATGATGATTGAGAGAGTGCTTGATGGTTCAACCTTTAGGTTTATGATGATTGAGAGAGTACTTGATGGTTCAACCTTTAGGCTTATGATGATTGAGAGAGTGCTTGATGGTTCAACCTTTAGGTTTATGATGATTGAGAGAGTGCTTGATGGTTCAACCTTTAGGTTTATGATGATTGAGAGAGTACTTGATGGTTCAACCTTTAGGTTTATGATGATTGAGAGAGTACTTGATGGTTCAACCTTTAGGTTTATGATGATTGAGAGAGTACTTGATGGTTCAATCTTTAGGTTTATGATGATTGAGAGAGTACTTGATGGTTCAACCTATAGGTTTATGCTGATTGAGAGAGTACTTGATGGTTCAACCTTTAGGTTTATGATGATGTCGCTGGACATAAAGAGTCATTGCTGGGTTCAGCAATGGATTTAATTTTGTTGGTTATGTTACTGATGGTGAAGTGAGTCTGGTACAATTTTTTTTCATTGATAGGGCTTTTTTTTCTCTGATATAAGGATTTATCATAAGGAGTTGTTTGTAATATCTGAAACAGTTGGGACCAGCTCTATAACGTTTGACCTAAATCGGTGGAAAAAAAACTATAACACAAAAGCATGTTTCACGGCGATCAATCTCTTTATGGACAACTGTTTAAAATTAACCCCTGTTATCCGGGACATTCGTTGGTCATCATCGAGTAGGGCGAGCATACGACGTAAGTCTTGGAACTCGAGCCGCCGTGCAGATAATGATGAAGAAGACACCGTCCTGAACAGATGGCTCTGTCACATGCAACCGGCCTCTGTATCTATGAATGTTTTTGAGCTCCCAAATCCAACCTCACGAAGAGGTAGACGAAGAGGTAGAAGAGGTAGACGTATGGATGACAATAATATAAGCCTTGGTTGTTGAGATGTTCGTCATGATATCAGTTTAATATGATTCAACATTTGGATACAGCATGCCATTATATGATGCACGCTCATAGCCTCTGCTATTATTCCTCCTAACGGCTGATACGGAGCGGTCCTCTGGGTTGTGGACGCCATGGTGCAGCGCTCTCTACAGAGTAGGAAGGTAGGTACTTGCTGCTCCATGCTACGATGCTTCCCTCAGAGTAGGTAGACATTTGCCGTTTGGGACGACCGTTGTCGCCGGTCGAATGGTGACTAATGTCTGTGTGTGTTTCCCCAAAGCTGGGCTGTCATTATGTGCTCGCCTAAGTAGCCCCCGCGATTAATCACCCGCGAAATGATGACTAAGTGCGCGTAATGCGTGAAACGCCGTCGGCAAATGAGTCGACGGTAGTCGATGAAGAAGGATGGCGGCAGTGCTTCCAAGCGTCTATTTGTACCTCCTTTGCAGCCACTGACTACGTGTTCCAGCGTCAAGAAGTCGGAAGACATTGTTTCTCAAACGGATGCTCTTACAACTCAAGATGAGCCTGATGGCGCTGACTTGCAACGAACAAGGAGTAGACAAATTGCACCTGCACCCATCTTGATCCTACAAATGACATCGAATTAACCTACAGGGTTCAAAATGGTGCTTCTAGCAAAGGAATTCGTGTTATTGTACTTCAAATGTAATTGAAGGATGTTTTTAGTACTGAAGAAGGAACAGAGGTCGGAGTAGTTAGCACGTGATCCCGTTAGAGGAAGGTTGTCAGGTAACGATAAGCCCTTTCCGGAGCGGAAATACATCATTGATCTGTGCTCCAAAATAGCACGGGTGATTATAACCTGTTCCGAGTGAAACATTATACATTATTATAAGCGACAGTGTTTCGCTTTAAAATATTACACAGAACAAATGACTCCTCTTCTATCAATATATATAAGCCTTTCTCTGAAACTCTCCCGCCCCCACTTCCGAGAAGTTGATTGATACATCACCTCGAGTGGTCTCGTTTACTCCTTTAAACCGAGGCCCTTCGAATCCGGTAGCTAATCAGCATAGGACCAATTTCCTCCTCGGTTATTGTTTCATTTTCAGCTCGCGGCTTTGCTACATTTGACTCGTTCCAATCGGAGTCCCATTGGCGACATCTCCGGGATCCTGTGATCCGGTATCAGCCTAGCAGCCTTTTTCGACTCGCGTCTGATCGCGAAGCCCAACCGCGTGATGTCTGTGCTCGTCGAGATCCCTTGAAATGCCGAGATACAAAGTACCCCAACTGCATGCACGTGTTGGTTGGAATACAAATACTCGAGTGCTGTGGTTACCTCACTATACAACTTAGCATGTCCTATATTCCCCCCGGAACTCACCCAATCAGGAGCGAGCGGTCGCGCAATTTATTCCTAACTTAGCATGGGCCTCATCTCGGCTTCCTTAACTTGTATCCGTCAATCCTCTTTGGTGGGGCTTAATTAGAATTCCGAGATGTTCATCACTCATTAGCAACTCGGTGGTGTTTTTCTGCAAATTTCAATTTGTAATCACTTCCATTCTCGCGGTGCGGGTGTGCTGAGGTGGAGGCGGGTGGTGTTCTTTGGTGGCACGGACTTTAGATAGGATGTGATTGCTGTTGTGGGTGACATCTCATTTACTCGTGGATTATTGGTTGCAAGAGGAATAGGTGAGAGGAAAGAAGTTGATTCTAGCTCGTTAAATTCATTGGATTTACTTTGCATTTTTCCCTTTGGGAAACGATGATGTGGAGTATCTCAAATTTGAATAATATTTCAATTTTGAACTTAATTATTATTTATTTGGACAGAGGACAGCCTTAATTTCTTTTGCACAAATTTGTGATGAATTTCAAATTTTATCAATTCGTCCCATGTTTTTTTTGTACGTTTTCATGACAATGGTTGGTATACCGCAAATTTCGGATCTCCATATTGTATAACATTAATTTAAATTTGTGGCTCCTACACGCGTCTCACGCTCAGACACTTGATGTTCGCTCTGACGGAAACTTTGATTGACACCTTCTTTTACATTTTAAAAGTTAACGAATAACTCCCGGATTAATATATTCTATCAATGTCATCACGCACGTTAGTTCAGGGACTCAGCTATCTGCTCAATGTCTTCACAAACGACCTCAAAGTACCCTCCTGTTTCCCATCATCGGCCAGGCAAATAAGGACCGCTGCGGCAAACTTCCCTCTTGTTTCCCTTCATCAGCCTAGCAAATTAGGGCCTCTGCGACAAATTCCCCTCCTGTTCCCCTCAATATGTAAGGAAAATAAAGGCCTCTGCGGCAAAGTTCCTTCCTGTTTCCCTCCATTAGCCAGGCAAATAACGGCCTCTGCGGCTAAGTTGCCTCATGTTTCCCTTCACTAGCCAGGCAAATAAGGGCCTCTTCGGCAAAGTTCCCTCTTGTTTCCCTTCACTAGCCAGGTAAATAAGGGCCTCTTCGGCAAAGTTCTCTCTTGTTTCCCTTCGCTAGCCAGGCAAATGAGGGCCTCTTCGGCAAAGTTCCCTCCATTTTCCTCAATTAGCCAGGCAAATAATGTCCTCTGCGGCAAAGTCCCTCCTGTTTCCCTCCATTAGCCAGGCAAATAAGGGCCTCTATGGCAAAGGAAACAATTGTCTCTGTTGGGTCCAGGCACCAAATTTATCGGCTTTCATCTTAATCAAGGTTCACAGCAGAACGTCCCTCTCTTCTTCTTCTCCCTCGTCAGATGAGAAAGAAACTGCTTGGGTGAGATGGCGCACCGCCATCAAATGAAATGTTAATGAATCAACAGAGACGGTCTGAATTAATATGAAATAAGGAAAATGACAGGCTGAGGGTGAATGAGGATATGCGAATAAATAATGAGGATAATGAGATAGAGTCCGTTAAAGGATTGAGGAGGATACCTCCGCTAACTTTTCAATTGGGGGACGTGGGAGAGGGGAAACCCATGCAAGCAATTCTCGATGGATAAACGCCTGTGCGGGGTTTACAAACAAATAAATTTCGCTGCGATGATATAAGAGTTATATTTATGGCCGGTTGTTCTCTCTACTCAAAATGAATAAATTTGAAAGGATTTTTTTAAATGATTTTTTTCCATCAGTGGAACAAATTCTTTGTCCGTTTCCTGTTATTCCCTTGAAGGCATTGGAGAACATTTGGCATGTTCGTTGTTCAGGGACACCAATAAAGCTGATTCAAATGGCTCATATTTTCTTATGCAATCCTCATGTACTATCACGTCAATGGAACATATTCTCGCTTGGATCAGCTACAACATTCAAACAAGTATCCTGCCGATTATTTTCCTTCGATCCCCCGTTTTGAATGGTGGCAATCAGTCTGGTGACAGTAGGCGGCGGGCTGCCTTTACATCAATTTTTTAGTTCGTTGCAACCTCAGAAACCGCAAGCCAATTTGCGTCTGATTGCGGCGGAGAGAAGAAGATTTTTGAATGGCTGTTTTCTAACCCAATTGCGGGGTGAAGTGTTATAAAGTTAACTAAAGTCAGTTAGGCCCCTGCAAGACGAAGACAGGCAAGAACGTAGGGGCCAGAACCCCGGATAATAAAGGTTCAACGTTCGCCGCCAGTAAATCAGATTCCTGGTTATTACCATTTATAATTTGCCTTTACGTTCCATTCCTGACGAATTGAAGGCAACACATGAATTGGAACGGCCACCAAAGTGGATTAACTTCGACACGAAGACGCGGCCTCCTTCGAAGACGCTGCGAGGGGAGCGGGACGCGGAGGAGCTTGAAGAGTGAAGGAAACTCTAGACGAGGCCTGAGCACAGGGTTATTCATGTCGCACCGGGCCTACCTCGTACAATATACTAGAATACTGTTTACCTAAATATTTTCTCTCTGATAATATATCTAATCATGCGGTCCTAATTTTTATCATTTGCAGATATTGTTTAGAATGAAGTATTATTATTTACATTAGAAATATA
>SDVV010000912.1:0-28068 GCA_016164225.1 Gammarus roeselii | reverse complement strand
TTACGACACACTCGTGTTGCATGCGGAGTGATGAGCATATTACTACACACTCATGTTGCCTGCAAAGTAATGAACATCTTACTACACGCCCGCAGTTTGATGAACATCAAACTGCACACTTATGTTGCAAGCAGAGTGAACATCTTACCACACAATCATGTTGATGCAGAGTAATAAACATTCTTTCACATTTTCATGTTGCATGCAGAGTGATGAGCATCTTACTACACATTCATGTTGCGAACAGAGTTATGAACATCCTACTACATACTCATGTTGCATGCAGAGTGATGAGTATCTCTCTACACACTCATGTTGCATGCCAAGTGATGAACATCATATTATACACACGTGTTGCATGCAGAGTGATGAACATCTTACTACGCACTCATGTTGCCTGCAGAGTGATGAACATCCTTCTACACGCATGCCGTTTGATGAACATCAAACTTCGCACTCATGTTGCATGCAGAGTGAACATCTTACCACATATTCATGTTGATGCAGAGTGATGAACATGTTACTACACACTCATGTTGCCTTCGGAGTGATGAACATCTTACTACACACTCGTGTTGCATGCTGAGTAATGAGCATCTCACTACACACTCGTGTTGCATGCAGAGTGATGAACATCTCTGTACACGCAGACAGTTTAAGGAGCATATAACTTCACACTCATGTTGCATGCAGATTGAACATCTAACCACACAATGATGTTGATGCAGAGGGATGAACACGTTACTTTACACTCATGCTGCATGCAGAGGGATGAACATCTTACTGCATACTCATGTTGCGTGCAGAGTGAACATCTTACCACTTATTCATGTTGATACAGAGTGATGAACATGTTACTACACACTCATGTTGCGTGCAGAGTGGTGAGTATCTTACTACACGCCCGTGTTGCATGCAAAGTCATGAACATCTCACTACACACTCGTGTTGCATGCAAAGTGATGAACATCTTACTTCACGCATGTAGTTTGATGAACACCTAACTTCAAACTCATTTTGCATGCTGAGTGAATATCTTACCACACAATCATGTTGATGCAGAGTGATCGGCAGGTTACTATACACTCATGTTACATGCGGAGCTATGCGCATCTTTCTACACACTAATGTTGCCTGCAGAGTGATGAACATCTTACTACCCACTCGTGTTGCATGCAGAGTGATGAGCATCTTACTGTACACTCGTGTTGTACGCCGAGTGATGAACATGTTACCACTACTCACTCACGTTGCATGCAGAGTGATGATCATACTACTACACACTCATGTTGCCTGCTGAGTGATGAACATCTCACTACACGCATGCAGTTTTATGAACATCAAATTTCACACTCATGTTGCATGCAGAATGAACATCTTACCACACAATCATGTTGATGCAGAGTGATGAACATTCTTTCACACACTCATGTTGCCTGCAGAGTGATGAGCACCCTACTACACATTCATGTTGCAAGCAGAGTGATGAACATCTTACTAAACGCATTCAGTCCTGTGAACATCTAACTTCACTATCATGTTGCATGCAGAGTGAACATCTTACCACACAACCAAATTGATGCAGAGTGATGATCATGTCACTACACACTTATGTTGCCTGCAGAGTGATGAACATAATACTTCACACTCATGCTGCATGCAGAGTTATGAGCATCTCCCCACACACTCATGTTGCATGACAAGTGATGAACATTTTCTTACACGCATGCAGTTTGACGAGCATCTAACTTCACAATCATGTTGCATGCATATTGATTATATTACCACGCAATGATGTTGATGCAGAGTGATGAACATGTTACTACACACTCCTGTTGCATGCAGAGTGATGTGCATCTTACTACACACTCATGTTGCCTGCAGAGTGATGAGCATCCTACTACACACTGATGTTGCATGTAGGTGGACGAACAAATTACTACACGCTCGTGTTGCTTGCAGAATGATGAACATTTCACTACACACACGTGTTGCATGATGAGTGATGAACATCTTACTACACGCATGCATTTTGATGAACATCTATCTTCACACTCATGTTGCATGCAAAGTGAACATCTTACCACACAACTATGTTGATGCAGAGTGATGATCATGCAACTGCACACTCATGTTGCCTGCAGAGCGATGAAAATCTTACTATATACTCGTGTTGCATGCAGAGTGATGAACATCTTACGATACACTCGTGATGCATGCAGAGTGATGAGCATGTAACTACACACTCGTGTGTCAAGCAGAGTGATGAACATCTTCAACCACGCATGCAGTTTGATGAACCTCTTACTTCACAATCATTTTGTATGCAGAGTGAACATCTTACCACACAATCATGTTGGTAAAGTGTGATGAGCATGTTACTACACACTAATGTTGCCTGCAGAGTGATGCGCATCTTACTACACACTCATGTTTCCTACAGAGTGATGTACATGTTACTACACACTCACGTTGCCTGCAGAGCGTTAAACATCTCACTATGCGCATGAAGTTTGATGATTATTTAACTTCACACTCATGTTGCATGCAGAGTGTACATTTTACCACACAATCATTTGATACAGAGTGATGAAAATGTTTTCACACACTCATGTTCCATGCAGAGTGATGAGCATCTTTCTACATATTCATGCTGCAAGTAGAGTGATGAACATCTTACTACATACTCATGTTGCTTCCAGAGTGATGATCATCTCTCTACACACTCATGTTCCACGCAGAGTGATGAACATCTTTCCACACGTATTCAGTTTGATGAACACCTAACTTCACTCTCACGTTGCATGCAGAGTAAACATCTTACCACACAATCATGTTGATGCAGAGTGATGACCACGTCACTACACACTCATGTTGCCCACAGAATGATGAACATTTTACCACAGGCATGCAGTTTGATGAACATCTAAATTAACACTCATGGTCCATGCAGAGTATACATCTTACCACACAATCATGTATATGCAGAGTGATGACCACGTTACTAATCACTCATGTTCCATGCAGAGTGATGAGCATCTTACTACATACTCATGCTGCTTGGAGAGTTATGAACAACTTTCTTTATACTCATGTTGCATGCAGAGTGATGAGCATCTTACTACACACTCGTGTTGCATGCAGAGTGATGAGCTTCTTACTACACACTCGTGTTGCATGCAGAGTGATGAACATCTTACTACACTGATGCAGATGGATGAACATCTAAACTCACACTTATGTTGCATGCAGATTGAACATCTTACCACACAATCATGTTGATGCAGAATGATGATCATGCCACTACACACTCATGTTGCCTGAAGTTCGATGAACACCTTACTACACACTCATTTTGCCTGCAGAGTGATGAACATCTTACAACACGAATGCAGTTTGATGAACAACAAACTTCACACTCATGTTTTATGCAGAGTGAACATCTTACCACACAATCATGTTGATGCAGAGTGATGACCACGTTACTAATCATTAATGTTGCATGCAGAGGGATGAGCATCTTACTACAAACTCATGTTTCATGTAGAGTGATGAACATCTTACTACATACTCATGTTGCATGCAGAGTGATGAGCATTTTACTACACACTCATGTTGCCTGCACAGTGATGATCTTCTTACAACACGCATGCAGCTTGATGAACAACTAACTTCACACTCATGTTGCATGCAGAGTGAACATCTTACCACACAATCATGTTGATGCCGAGTGATGATCATGCCACTTCACACTCGTGTTGCCTGCAGTTCGATGAACACCTTACTACACACTCATTTTGCCTGCAGAGTGATGAACATCTTACTACACACTTGTGTTGCACACAGAGTGACGAACATCTTACTACACACTCGTGTTGCATGCTGAGTTTTGATTATCTTACTACACACACGTGTTGCATGCAGAGTGATGAGCATCTTACTACACGCATACAGTTAGATGAGCATCCAACTTCACACTCATGTTGCATGCAGAGCGATGAGCATCTTACTACACACTCATGTTGCCTGCAGAGTGTTGAACATCTTATTACACACTCATTTTGCCTGCAGAGTGATGAACATCTTACTACACACTCGGGTTGCACACAGAGTGATGAACATCTTTCTAAACACTCGTGTTGCATGCAGAGTGATGAGAATCTTACTACTCAGTCGTGTTACATCTAGAGTGATGAACATCTTACTACACGCATGCAGTTTGATAAACATATAACTTGACAATCATGTTGCATGCAGAATGAACATCTTACCTTACAATCATGTTCATGCTGTGATGAACATATTACTTCACACTCATGTTGCATACAGGGTGATGTACAACAAACTACCCACTCATGTTGCATGCGGAGTTATGAACATCTTACTACACGCTCATGTTGCATGCAGAGTGATGAACATCTAACTACATACTCGTCTTGCATGCAGAGTGTTGAGCATCTTACTACACACTCATGTTACATGCAGAGTGATGAACATCTTACTACACTCTCATGTTACCTGCAGTTTGATGAATATCTTACTTCACGAATGAAGTTGGATGAACATCTAATTTCACACTCATGTTGCATGCAGATTGAACATCTTGATACATACTCATGTTGCATGCACAGTGATGAGCCTATTACCACACAAACATGTTGCCTGCACAGTAATGAACATCTTACTACACGCATGCAGTTTGATGAACAACTAACTCCACACTCATTTTGCATGCAGAGTGAAAATCTAACCCCACAATCATGTTGATGCAGAGTGATGAACATGTTACTTCACACTCGTGCTGCATCCAGAGTGATGAGCATCTTACTACACACTAACGTTGCATGCAGAGTGATGAACATTTTACCAACACACATGCAGTTTAATGAACATCTAAAATCACACTCATGTTCCATGCAGAGTGAATATCTAACCACCCAATCATGTTGATTCAGAGTGATAAACACGTCATTACACACTCATGTTGCATGCAGAGTAATGAGCATCTTACTACACACTCATATTGCATGCAGAGTTATGATCATCTTACTACATACTCATGTTGCATGCAGAGTGATGAGCATCTTACTGCACACTCGTGTTGCATGCAGAGTGACGTACATCTTACTACACGCATGCAGTTTGATGAACATTTAACTTCACACTCTCGTTGCATGCAGAATGAACATATTTCCACACGATCATGTCGATGCAGTGTGATGAACATATTACTTCACACTCATGTTGCATTCAGAGTGATGCGCATCATATTACACACTCATGTTGCATGCAGAGTGATGAACATCTTGCTACACACTCATGTTACATGCAGAGTGATGAACATCTTACTTCACACTTGTGTTGCCTGCAGAGTGATTAACATCTTACTACACGCATGCAGTTTGATGAACATCAAACTTCACACTCATGTTGCATGCAGAGTGAACATCAAACTACACAATCATGTTGATGCAGAGTTATGAACATATTTTCACACACTCATGTTGCATGCAGAGTGATGAGCATCTTACGACACATTCATGTTGCAAGCTGAGTGATGAACATCTTACTACATACTCATGTTGCATGCAGGGTGATGAACATCTTACTACACGCATGCAGTCTGATGAACATCTAACTTCACTCTCATGTTGCATGCAGAGTGAACATCTTAACACACAATCATTTTGATTCAGAGTGATGACCATGTCACTACACACTCATGTTGCCTGCAGAGAGATGAACATGTTTCTTCACACTCATGCTGCATGCAGAGTTTGAGCATCTTACTACACACTCATGTCGCACGAAAAGTGTTGAACATTTAACTACACGCATGCAGTTTACTAAACATCTGAATTCACAGTCATGTTCCATGCAGAGTGAACATCTTACCACACAATCATGAAGATGCAGAGTGATGACCACGTCACTACACACTCATAGTGCATGCAGAGTGATGAGCATCTTACTACAAATTCATGTTGCTTAGAGAGTTTTGAACAACTTACTACTTACTCATGTTGCATGCAGAGTGACGAACATCTTACTACACACTCGTGTTAACTGCATAGTGATGAACATCATTCTGCGCACTCGTGTTACATGCAGAGTGATGAGCATCTTACTACACACTCTTGTTGCATGCGGAGTGGTGAACATCTTACTATACGCATGCAGTTTGATGAACATCTAACTTCACACTCATGCTGCATGCAGTGTGATTATCTTACCACATAATCATGCTGATGCAGAGTGATGAACATGTTACTTCTAGTTGCAAAATTACAGCATTGGCGAAATTGCAGATGAAAAGTTATCTTCTTGATAGAGAACATCTAGTGACTTGGAATAAACAATCATCATCTGCCAGTACGTTAAATATAGGAGTTCCGTAAGGGTCGATCCTGGGACCTTTGCTCCTCCTTATATATATATTATTGACTTTGTAAACACTAGCAACAGGTTATCCTTTGTACTTTTTGCAGATGATACTACAGTTTATACGATCGGGAAAAACCTCAATGATACTATTACTAATATGAATAATCAATTGGTTCACATTTCAAACTGGTTCACATCCAACAAGCTGACGCCTAATGTTGACACGACGCAGGTCATGATATTTTTTTCCAGGAGGATGATACCTATTCCTAACACACAAGTCGAATTGAACGGTCAACAGGTGTCATCTGTAGCAGAAACAAAGCTTCTCGGTGTTATCGTTGATCAGAGACGTAACTGGAAAGATCACGTCTCATTTGTTGCCGGCAAATTATCCAAATCATGTGGCATCCTATACAAAATTAGAAATTGTCTTACCACTCCTGCTAAAAGGCTTTTGTACTACAGCCTAATTCATCCTTTTCTGACGTATTGTGTTAACGTGTATGCGTCTACCTACAAAACAAACTTAAGACCTTTTGTTCATAGTCAAAGGGTGTCATCAGAACACTATCGCATGTTAGCAGACGTGACCACACGTTGCTTGTCTTTTGTCAATGGAACATTCTCCCACTGTGTCAAATCATTAACTTTTCCGCTGCAGAGTTTGTCTACAAAGCTTTGAATCATTTAACTTACATTGATAACAGTTGTTTCATTAGAAATAATAATATGTATGATCTTCGCAACAATGCGGATTTGCAAATTCCCCGAAATTCGTCAACACAGTCCCAACTATTTTTAAAATACATAGCTGCTAGAACCTGGAATTCAATTACCATAGATATAAGGACTGGCAGAAGTATTGCTGCCTTTGAACGTAAACTAAAATTATACCTGTTTGAACTTGTACGTGCAGAAACTCTTGAATTGTAATTTACTTCTGCTATGCAATTTACTGTGTCAACTATTTGTGTTTCAACATTTCATCTATAGATGCTTTCATTCTGCATATATATATTTTCTCTCGCCTCACATGCTCAAATTTCCAATTATCTTGTTCACGTAGAAATCCGTCTATTTAGTGTACTCATCGATTATGATTCATTGAAATATTTCTTTCCTGTGTGCATATGTTAATTTGTCATGCTAACTATGCAGTTAGTTTCAATTTGGTGCCATCGTACGACAAACAATGTGTGAGTAATGTAATAGACAACCTCATGTCGGACATTTTCTGCTCTCAAGCTAAGTAAATGACAGCAGAAACAGTAAATAGTCATGATAAAGTGAACGTCGGTGATCAGACTTACTCTGCTTATTTTTCTTGAAATTAATGGTCTAATGTAATGTTTGCATCTGTCACGACGTATTAAAAAGAGAAGAGTAGAGGATGTCCTCCATCAATGTCCATCGGTTGGTCCTTACTCTTCAACCCTAGTTTTAAGTTTATATTAAATTCACCCAGGCAGCAAATGTTGTCTTCAGAACAGCTCACGCTGATCTGGGTATTCTGGGTATTCTAATATTTCTGTTATTTTGTCAACATGTCATTATAACTAAATAAATTTTAAATCCTTAAAAATCCTTAAATCCTTAAAAAAATCCACTAATGTTGCATGCAGAGTGGTGAACACATACTACACACCCGTGTTGCATGCCGAGTGATGAAAATCTTACTACATACTCGTGTTGCATGCAGAGTGATGAGCATCTTAATACACACTCGTGTTGCATGCAGAGTGAGGAGCATCTTACTACACACTCATGTTGCCTACAGAGTGATGAACATCTTACTACACACTTGTGTTGCATGCAGAGTGATGAGCATCTAACTACACATTCATGTTGCAAGCAGAGCGATGAACATCTTACTACATACTCATGTTGCATGCAGAGTGATGAGCATCTTTCTAAACACTCGTGTTCTATGCAGTGTGATGAACATCTTACTACGCACACGTGTTGCCCGCAGAGTGATGAACATCTTACTACACGCATGCAGTTTGATGAACATCTTACTTCACTCTCATTTTGCATGCAGGGTGAGCATCTTACCACACAGTCATGTTGATGCAGAGTGTTGATCATGTCACTACACACTCATGTTGACTGCAGAGCGATGAACATCGTACTATACACTCGTGTTGCATGCAGAGTGATGATCATCTTACTACACAATAGTGTTGCATGCACAGTGACGGGCATCTCACTCCACACTCGTGTTGCAAGCAGAGTGATGAACATCTCGCTACACGCATACAGTTTGATGAACATCTACCTTCACACTCGTGTTGCATGCAGAGTGAACATTTTACCACACAATCATGTCGATGCAGAGTGATGAACATGTTGCTCAACACTCATGTTGCAGGCAGAGTGATGCGTATCTTAATACACACTCATGTTGCATGCAGAGTGACGAACATCTTACTACACACTCATGTTGCATGCGGCGTGATGAGCATTTCACTACACACTCATGCTGCATATAGACTGATGAACATCTTACTACACGCATGCAGTTTGATGAACACCTAACTTCACTCTCATGTTGCATGCAGTGTAAACATCTTACCACACAATCATCTTGATGCAGAGTGATGAGCAGGTTACTATACACTCATGTTGCATGCAGAGTGATGAGCATCTTTCTACACATACATGCTGCAAGAAGAGTGATGAACATCTTAGTACACACTCATGTTGCATGCAGAGTGATGAGCATCTTTCTACACACTCATGTTCCATGCAGAGTGATGAACATCTTACTACACACACGTGTTGCACGCAGAAAAATGAACATCTTACTACACGCATGCAGTTTGATGAACACCTAAATTCACTCTCATGTTGCATGCAGAGTAAACATCTTACCAAACAATCATGTTGATGCAGAGTGATGATCATGTCACTACACACTCATGTTGTCTATATAGTGATGAAGATGTTACTTCACACTCATGCTGCATGCCGAGTGATGAGCATCTTACAACACACTCATGTTGCATGAAAAGTGATAAAAAAATTACCACACGCATGCAGTTTGATGAACAACTAAATTCACACACATGTTCCATGCAGAGTATACATCTTACCACAAAATCATGTTGATGCAGAGGGATGACCACGTTACTAATCACTCAGGTTGCATGCAGAGTGATGAGCATATTTCTACACACTAATGCTGCTTGGAGAGTTATGGACAACTTTCTACGTACTCATGTTGCATGCAGAGTGATGAGCATCTTACTACACACTCGTGTTGCATGCAGAATGATGAACTTCTTACTACACACCCATGTTGCCTGCAGAGTGATGAACATCTTACTATACACTTGTGTTGCACGCAGAGGGACAAACATTTTACTACACACTCGTGTTGCATGCTGAGTGATGAGTATCTTACTACACACACGTGTTGCATGTAGAGTGATGAACATCTTACTACACGCATACAGTTAGATGAAAATCTAACTTCACACTCATGTTGCATGCAGAGTGAACATTTTAACACACAATCATGTCGATCCAGAGTGATGAACATGATAGTACACACTCATGTTGCATGAGGAGTGATGTGCATCTTTCTACACACTCATTCTGCAGGCAGAGTTATGAACATCTTACTACATACTCATGTTGCATGCAGATTGATGATCATATTACAATACTCATGATGCATGCAAAGGGAAGAACATTTTACTACACACTCATGTAGCATGCAGAGTTATGAACGTCTTACTACACATTCGTGTTGCATGTAGAGTGATGAGCATCTTACTACACACTCGTGTTGCGTGCAGAGTGATGAACATCTTACTACATACTCGTGTTGCCGGCCGAGTGATGAACATTTTACAACACAATCGTGTTTCATGCAGAGTGATGAACATCATACTGCACACTCGTGTTGCATGTTTAGTGATGAGCATCTTACTTCCCATTCATGTTGCATTCAGAGTGAACATCTTACCACATAATCATGTTGATGCAGAGGGATGAACATGTTACTACACACTCATGTTGCCTGCAGAGTGATGAACATTCTACTACAAACTCGTGTTGCATGTTTAGTGATGAGCATCTTACTTCCCATTCATGTTGCATGCATAGCGAACATCTTACGATACAACCATGTTGATGCAGGGTGATCAACATGTTTCTCAACACTCATGTTGCAGGCAGAGTGATGCGTATCTTAATGCACACTCATGTTGCATGCAAAGTGACGAACTTCTTACTACATACTAATTGTGCATGCAGAGTGTTGAGCATCTTACTACGCACTCATATTGCAGGAAGAGGGATGAAAATTTCACTACATACTCATGTTGCATGCAGAGTGAGGCGAATCTTACTATACACTCATGTTGCATGCAGAGTGATTAACATCTTACTACACGCATGCAGTTTGATGAACACCTTACGTCACTCTCATGTTGCATGCAGAGTGAACATCTTACGATACAATCATGTTGTTGCAGACCGATGGAGATGTCACTACACACTCATGTTGTCTGCTGAGTGATCAACATGTTACTTCATACTCATGCTGCATGCCGAGTGATGAGCATTTTACTACGCACTCATGTTGTACTCAGAACGATGCAAATTTTACTACACGCATGCAGTTTGATGACCATATAAATTCACACTCATGTTCCATGCAGAGTGAACATCTTACCACACAATCATGTTGATGCAGGGTGATGACCACGTTACTACGCACTCATGTTGCATGCAAAGTGATGAGCATCTTACTACACACGCATGTTGCATGGAGCGTTATGAACATCTTACTGCATACTCATGTTGCACGCAGAGGGATGAACATCTTACTACACACTCGTGTTGCCTGCAGAGTGATGAACATCTTACTACACACTCATGTTGCCTTCAGAATGATGAACATTTTACATGACACTCGTGTTGCATGCAGAGTGATGCACATCATACTGCGCAATCGTGTTGCATGTATAGTGATGAGCATCTTACTACACACGCGTGTTGCATGCAGAGTGATGAACATCTTACTACCTGCATGCTGTTTGAAGAACATCGCAGAATGAACATCTTACCTCATAATCATATAATGCAGAGTGATGAACATGTAACTACACACTCATGTTGCATGCAGAGAGGTGAACATCTTACTACACTCATGCAGTTTGATGAACACCTAACTTCGCACTCATTTGCATGCAGAGTGAACATCTTACCACACAATCATGTTGATGCAGAGTGATACGCAGGTTACTATACACTCATGTTGCATGCGGAGTGATGCTCATCTAACTACTCACTCATGTTGCCTGCAGAGTGATGAACATCTTACTACACACTCGTGTTGCATGCAGAGTGATGAGCATCATACTACAAACTCGTTTTGTCCGCAGAGTGATGAACATGGTACTACACACTCATGTTGCATGCAGAGTGATGAGCATATAACTACACACTCATGTTGCCTGTAGAGTGTTGAACATCTTACTACACGCATCCAGTTTGATGAACATCAAAATTCTCACACATGTTGCATGCAGAGTGAACATCTTACCACACAATCATGTTAATGCAGAGTGATTAACATTATTTCCCTCACTCATATTGCATGCAGAGTGATGAGTATCTTACTACACATTCATGTTGCAAGCAGAGTGGTGAACATCTTACTACACGCATGCAGTCTGATGAACATTTAACTTCACCCTCATGTGGCATGCAGAGTGAACATCATACCACACAATCATGTTGAGGCAGAGTGATGATCATGTCACTACACACTTATGTTGCCTGCAGAGTGATAAACATGTTACTTCACACTCATGCTGCATGCAGAGTGATAAGCATCTTACCACACACTCATGTTGCATGACAAGTGATGAATATTTTACAACATGAATACAGTTTGATGAACATCTAAATTCACAGTCATGTTCAAAGCAGAATGAACATCATACCACACAATCATGAAGATGCAGAGTGATAACCACGTTACTACACACTCATGTTGCATGCAGAGTGATGAGCATCTTACTACACACTCGTGTTGCCTGCATAGTGATAAACATTATACTACACACAAATTGTCTGCAGAGTGATGAATATTTTACTTGACACTCGTGTTGCACGCAGAGTGATGAACATCATACTGCGCACTCGAGTAACATGCGGAGTGATGAACATCTTACTACACACGCGTCTCGCATGCAGAGTGATGAACATCTTACTACACGAATGCAATTTGATGAACATCTAACTGCACAATCATGTTGCATGCAGAGCGAACATCTTAACACACAATCATGTTGATGCAGAGTGATGAACAGGTTACTACACACTAATGTTTCATGCAGAGTGATGCGCATCTTAGTGCACACTCATGTTGCCTACCGAGTGATGAACATCCTACAACACACTCGTGTTGCATGCAGAGTGACGAACATCTTACTACACACTCATGTTGCCTGCCGAGTGATGAACATCTTACTACACACTCGCGTTGCATATAGAGTGATGAACATTTAACTTCACACTCACGTTGCATGCATAATGAACATCTTACCACATGATCATGTTGATGCAGATTGCTGAACATATTACTTCACACTCATGTTGCCTGCAGAGTGATGAACATCTTACTACACACTTGTGTTGCACGCAGAGTGACGAACATCTTACTACACACTCGTGTTGCATGCTGAGTGATGAGTATCTTACTAGACACTCGTGTTGCATGCTGAGTGATGATCATCTTACTACACGCATGCAGTTTTCTGAATATCTAACGTCACACTCATGTTGCATTCAGGGTGAACATCTTACCACACAATCAAGTTGATGTAGAGTGATGAACATGGTACTACACACTCGTGTTGCATGCAGAGTGATGAGCATCCTACTACACTCTCACGTTGCCTACAGAGTGATGAACATCTTACTACACACTTGTGTTGCATGCAGAGTGATGAGCATCTTACTACACATTCATGTTGCAAGCAGAGTGATGAACATCTTACTACATGCTACACACTCTGTTCTATTCAGAGTGACGAACATCTTACTACACACACGTGTTGCCCGCAGAGTGATGAACATCTTACTACACGCATGCAGTTTGATGAACATCAAACTTCACTCTCATGTTGCATGCAGGGTGAGCATATTAACACACAATCAATGTGATGCAGAGTGATGCTCATGTCACGGCACACTCATGTTGGCTACATAGCGATGAACATGTTTCTTCACACTCATGCGGCATGCCGAGTCATGAGCATCTTACAACACACTCATGTTGCATGAGAAGTGATAAACATTTTACCACACGCATGCAGTTTGATGAACATCTAAATTCACACACATGTTCCATGCTAAGTATACATCTCACCACACAATCATGTTTATGCAGAGTGATGACCACGTTACTAATCACTCATGTTGCATGCAGAGTTATGAGCATCTTACTACACACTCATGTTGCATGGAGAGTTATGAACAACTTCCTACGTACTCATGTTGCATGCATAGTGATCAGCATCTTACTACACACTCGTGATGCATGCATACTGATGAACATTACTACACACTCATGTTGCCTGCAGGGTGATGAGCATCTTACTACACACTCGTGTTGCATGCAGAATGATGAGCTTCTTACTGCACACTCGTGTTGTACGCAGAGTGATGATTATGTTACTACTCACTCATGTTGCATGCAGAGTGATGAAGATCTTACTGCACTTTCGTGTTGTACGCAGAGTGATGAACATATTACTATTCACTCATGTTGCTTGCAGAGTGATGAGCATGTTACTACACACCCATGTTGCATGCAGGGTGATGAGCATCGAACAACACACTCATGTTACATTCAAAGTGATGAACATCTTACTACACGCATGCAGATTGATGGACATCTAATTTCACACTCATATTGCACGCAGAGTGAACATCTTTCCACACAATCATGTTGATGCAGAGTGATGAACATGTTTCTACACACTAATTTTGAATGGAGAGTGATGAGAATCCTAATACACACTCATGTTGTATGCAGAATAATGAACATCTTGCTACACACTAATGTTGCATGCAGAGTGATGAACTTCTTACTACACACTCGTGTTGCATGCAGAGTGATGAACATCTTACTACAAAATCGTGTTGCATGCACAAAGACGAGCATCTTACCACACACTCATGTTGCATGCAGAGGGATGAACTTCTCACTACACGCTTGCAGTTTGATGAACATCAAACTTCACACTCATGTTTCATGCAGAGTGAACATTTTACCACACAATTATGTTGATGCAGAGTGATGAACATATTTTTACATACTCATGTTGCATGCAGAAAGATGAGCATCTCACTACACATTCATGCTGCAAGCAGAGTGATGAACATCGTACTACAAACTCATGTTGCATGCAGAGTGATGAGCATCTTTCTGCACACTCGTGTAGCATGCAGAAAGATGAATATTTTACTACACACACGTGTTGCCCGCATAGTGATGAACATCATACTACACGCATGCAGTTTGATGAACATCTATCTTCACTCTCATGTTGCGTGCAGAGTGATGATCATGTAACTACACACTCATGTCCCCTGCAGAGCGATGAACATCTTACTACACGCTCGTGTTGCATGCAGTGTGATGAACATCTCACTGCAAAATCGTGTTGCATGCACAGTGACGACCATCTTACCACACACTCATGTTGCATGCAGAGAGATGAACATCTCACTACACGCTTGCAGTTTGATGAACATCGAAATTCACACTCATTTTTCATGCAGAGTGAACATTTTACCACACAATTATGTTGATGCTGAGTGATTAACATATTGTTACACACTCATGTTGCATGCAGAGTGATGAACATCTAATAAACACACGTTTTGCAAGCAGAGTGATGAACATCTTACTTCACGCATGCAGTTTGATGAGCATTTAAGTTCACACTCATGTTGCATGTATAGTGAACATCTTACCACACAATCATGTTGATGAATAGTGATGATCATGTCACTGCACACTCATGTTGCTGCAGAGCGATGATTATCTCACTACACACTCGTGATGCACGCAGAGTGATGAGCATTTTACTTCACACACGTGTTGTATGCAGAATGATGAGCATCTTACAACATGCATGCAGTTTGTTGAACATCTAACTTCACACTTATGTTGCATGCAGAGTGAACATCTTACACCACTATCATGTTGCATGCAGAGTGATGAACATCATACCACACACTCGTGTTGCATGGAACATCTTACCACACAATCATGTTGATGCAGAGTGATGATCGTGTCACAGCGCACTCATGTTGCATGCAGAGTGATGAATATCTTACCACATACTCATGTTGCATGCAGAGTGATGAGCATCTTACTACACACTCATATTGCATGAAGGGTTATGAACACCTTACTATATACTCATATTGCACGCAGAGTGAACATCTTCCCACACAATCATGTTGATGCAGAGTGATGAACATGTTACTACACATTCATGTTGCATGCAGAGGGATGAACATCTTACTACACACTCGTGTTGCATGCAGGGTGATGAACATCTTAATACACACTCGTGTTGAATGCTGAGTGATGAACATCTTACTACACACTCGTGTTGTCTGCAGAGTGATGAACATCTTACCACACGCATGAAGTTGGATGAACATCTAACTTCACACTCATGTTGCATGCAGATTGAACACCTTACTACATACTCATGTTGCATGCAGAGTGATGAGCATTTTACTACGCACTCATGTTGCGTGCACAGTGATGAACATCTTACTAAACACTCGTGTTGCCTGCAGAATGATGAACATCTTACAACACGCATGCAGTTGGATGAACATCAAACTTCACTCTCATGCTGCATGCAGATTGAACATCTTACTACATATTCATGTGCATGCAGAGTGATGAGCATCTTGCTACACACTCATGTTGCATGCAGAGTGCTGAGCATTTTACTAGACGCTCATGTTGCATGCAGAGTGATGAATATTTTACTAAGTACTCATGTTGCATGCAGAGTGATGAGCATTTTACCACACGCTCATGTCGCCTGCACAGTGATGAACAACTTACTACACACATGCAGTTTGATGAACAACTAACTTCACACTCATGTTGCATGGAACATCTTACCACACAATCATGTTGATGCAGAGTGATGATCGTGTCACAGCGCACTCATGTTGCATGCAGAGTGATGAATATCTTACTACATACTCATGTTGCATGCAGAGTGATGAGCATCTTACTACACACTCATATTGCATGAAGGGTTATGAACACCTTACTATATACTCATATTGCATGCAGAGTGAACATCTTCCCACACAATCATGTTGATGCAGAGTGATGAACATGTTACTACACATTCATGTTGCATGCAGAGGGATGAACATCTTACTACACACTCGTGTTGCATGCAGGGTGATGAACATCTTAATACACACTCGTGTTGAATGCTGAGTGATGAACATCTTACTACACACTCGTGTTGTCTGCAGAGTGATGAACATCTTACCACACGCATGAAGTTGGATGAACATCTAACTTCACACTCATGTTGCATGCAGATTGAACACCTTACTACATACTCATGTTGCATGCAGAGTGATGAGCATTTTACTACACACTCATGTTGCGTGCACAGTGATGAACATCTTACTAAACACTCGTGTTGCCTGTAGAATGATGAACATCTTACAACACGCATGCAGTTGGATGAACATCAAACTTCACTCTCATGCTGCATGCAGATTGAACATCTTACTACATATTCATGTGCATGCAGAGTGATGAGCATCTTGCTACACACTCATGTTGCATGCAGAGTGCTGAGCATTTTACTAGACGCTCATGTTGCATGCAGAGTGATGAATATTTTACTAAGTACTCATGTTGCATGCAGAGTGATGAGCATTTTACCACACGCTCATGTCGCCTGCACAGTGATGAACAACTTACTACACACATGCAGTTTGATGAACAACTAACTTCACACTCATGTTGCTTGCAGAGTGCACATCTTACCACACAATCATGTTGATGCAGAAAGATGATCATACCACTACACTCATGTTGCCCGCAGAGCGATGAACATCTTACTAAACACTCGTGTTGTATGCAGAATGAAGAACATCTGACTACACGCATGCAGTTTGGTGAACATCTAACTCATGTTGTATACAGAGTGAACATCTTACCACACAATCATGTTGATGCAGAGTGATGAATATGTTACTAGACATTCATGCTGTCGGCAGTGTGATGAACATATTACTTCACACTCATGCTGCATGCCAGGTGATGAGCATCTTACTATACGCTCATGTTGCACGCAGAGTGATGAGCATCTTACTACACACTCATGTTGCATGCAGGGTTATGAACACCTTACTATATACTGATGTTGCAAGCAGAGTGATGAGCATCTCACTATACACTCGTGTTGCCTGCAGAGTGATGAACATCTCACTACACGCATGCAGTTTGATGAACATCTAACTTCTCACTCATGTTGCATGCACAGTGAACATCTTACATCAACATCATGTTGATGCAGAGTGATGATCATGTCACTGCACACTCATGTTGCTGCAGAGCGATAAACATATTACCACACACTCGTGTTGCATGCAGAGTGATGAACATCTTACTACACACTCGTGATGCATGCAGAGTGATAGCATCTTTCTTCACACTCATGTTACATGCAGAGTGAACATCTTACCACACTATCATGTTGCATGCAGAGTGATGAACAAAATACTACACACTCGTGTTGCTTACAGAATGATGAGCATTTTATTACACACTCGTCTTGCATGCAGAGTGATGAGCATCTTATTACACACTTATGTTGTATGCAAAGTGATGAACATCTTACAACACGCATGCAGTTTGATGACTATCTAACTCCACACTCATGTTGCATGCAGAGTTAACATTCTACCACACTATCATGATGCAAGCAGAAAAATAAACATCTTACTACCTACTCATGATGCATGCAGAGTGATGAGCATCTTACTACGCACTCAAGTTGCCTACAGAGTGATGAACATCTTACTACACACTCATGGTGTATGCAGAGGGATGAACATCTTACTACACACTCGTGCTGAATGTAGAGCGATGAACATCTTACTACACACTCATGTTGCATGCAGAGTGAATATTTTACCACACAATGATGTTGATGCAGAGTGATGCACATGTTACTACACCTACATGTTGCATGCAGACTGATGAGCATCTTACTACACACTCGTGTTGCATGCAAAGTGATGAACATCTTACTACACGCATGCAGTTTGATGCACGTCCAATTTTACACTCATGTTACATGCAGTGTGAACTTCTTCCCACACAATCATGTTGATGCAGAGTGATGAACATCTTACTACACACTCGTGTTGCCTACAGAGTGATGAACATCTTACAACACGCATGCAGTTTGATGACTACTAACTTCACACTCATGTATCATGCAGAGTTAACATCTTACCACACAATCATGTTGATGCAGATTGATGATCTTGTCACTGCGCACTCATGTTACCTTCAGAGCAATGAACATCTTACTTCACACTCGTAATTCGTGCAGAGTGATGAACATCTTACTACACACTCGTGCTGCATGCAGAGCGATAAACATCTTACTACACACTCATGTTGTATGCAGAGTGAACATCTTACCACACAATCATGTTGATGCAGAGTGATGAACATGTTACTACACATACATGTTGCATGCAGAGTGATGAGCATCTTACTATACACTTGTGTTGCCTGCAGAGTGATGATCATCTTACTACACGCATGCAGTTGATGAACATCTCACTTCACACTCTTGTTGCATGCATAATGAACATCTTACCACACAATCATGTTGATGCCGAGGGATGATCATGTCACTGCGCACTCATGTTGCTGCAGAGCGATGAACATCTTACTACACGTTCGTGTTGCATGCAGAGTGATGAACAACTTACTACACACTCGTGATGCATGCAGAGTGATGAGCATCTTACTAAACACTCGTGTTGTATGCTGAGTGATGAACATCTTACAACTTGCATGCAGTTTGATGAACATCTAACTTCACACTCATGTTGCATGCAGAGTGAACATCTTACCACACTATCATGTTGCATGAAGAGTGATGAACATCATACTACACACTCGTGTTGCATGCAGAGGGATGAGCATCATATTACACGCTCGTTTTGCATCTACACACTTATTGCCTGCAGAGTGATGAACATCTTACTACACACATGCAGTTTGATGAACATCTAGCTTCACGCACATGTTGCATGAAGAGTGAACATCTTAACACACTATCATGTTGCATGCAGAGTGATGAACATCATACTACACACTCGTGTAGCATGCAGAATTATTTTCTGCATGCTAGTGATGAGCATCTTATTACACACTCAAATTGTCTGCAAAAGGGATGAACATCTTACAACACGCATGCAGTTTGATGACTACCTAACTTCACACTCATGTTGCATGCAGAGTTAACATCTTACCACACAATCTTGTTGATGCAGAGTGATGAACATGTTATTACACATACATGTTACATGCAGAGTGATGAGCATTTTACTAGACACTCGTGTTGCATGCAGAGCGATGAACATCTTACTACACGCATGCAGTTTGATGAACGTCCAACTTCACACTACTGTTGCATGCAGAGTGAACATCTTCCCACAAAATCATGATGATGCAGAGTGATGAACATGTTACTACACATTCATGTTAAATGCAGAGTGATGAGCATTTTACTAGACACTCATGTTGCATGCAGAGTGATGAACATCTTATTAAAAACGAATGCAGTTTGATAAACATCTAACTTCACACTCATGTTGCATAAAGAGTGAACATCTTAAGACGCAATCATGTTGATGCAGAGTGATGATCGTGTCACTGCGCACTCGTGTTGCATGCAGAGTGATGAAAATCTTACTACACACTAGTGTTGCATGCAGAGTGATGAACATCTTACTGCACACTCGTGATGCATAAAGAGGGATGAGCATCTTACTACACTCGTGTTGTATGCAGATTGATGAACATCTTACTGCACAGTCGTATTGCATACAGAGTGATGAGCATCTTATTACACACTCGTGTTGCCTGCAGAGTGATGAACATCTTATTAAAAACGCATGCAGTTTGATGAATATCTAACTTCACACTCTTGTTGCATGCATAATGAATATCTCACCACACAATCACGTTGATGCCGAGGGATGATCATGTCACTGCGCACTCATGTTGCTGCAGAGCGATGAACATCTTACTACACACTCGTGATGCATGCAGAGTGATGAACAACTTACTACACACTCGTGATGCATGCAGAGTGATGAGCATCTTACTAAACACTCATGTTGCCTGCAGAGCGATGAACATCTTAATACACACTCGTGTTGCATGCAGAGTGATGAGCATTTTACTGCACACTCATGTCGCCTGCACAGTGATGAAGACCTTACTACACACATGCAGTATGATGAACAACTAATTTCAAACACTTATGTTGCATGTAGAGTGAACATCTGACCACACAATCATGTTGATGCAGAGTGATGATCATGCCACTACACATTCATGTTGCCTGCAGAGCGATGAACATCTTACTACACACTCGTGATGTATTTAGAATGAAGAACATCCTACTACACGCATGCAGTTGGGTGAACATCTAACTCATGTTCCAAGCAGAGTGAACATCTTACCACACACTCGTGTTGCATGCAGAGCGATGAATTTCTCACTACACACTCGTGATGCCTGCAGAGTGATGAGCATCTAACTACACACACGTGTTGTATGCAGAGTGATGAACATCTTACAAAACGCATGCAGTTTGATGAGCATCTAATTTCACACTCATGTTGCATGCAGAGTGAACATCTTCCCACACTATCATATTGCATGCAGGGTGATGAACATCACACTTCACACTCGTGTAGCATGCAGAATGATGAGCATCTTAATACACACTCGTCTTGCATGCAAATTGATGAGCATCTTATCACACACTCATGTTGCCTGCAGAGTGATGAACATCTTACAACACGCATATAGTTTGATGATTACCTAACTTCACACTCATGTTGCATGCAGAGTTAACATCTTACCACACAATCATGTTGCAAGCAGAGGGATGAACATCTTACTACCTACTCATGTTGCATGCAGAGTGATGAGCATCTTACTACACACTCACGTTGCCTACAGAGTGATGAACATCTTACTACACACTCATGTTGTATGCAGAGTGATGAACATCTTACTACACACTCATGTTGCATGCTGAGTGGTGAACATCTTACAGCACACTAGTGTTGTATGCAGAGTGATAAGCCTCTTACTACACACTCGTGTTGCATGCAATGTGATGAACATCCTACTACATACACTTGTTGCATGCAGAGTGATAAACATTCTTTTGCACGCATGCAGTTTATAAACATCTAACTTAACACTCATATTGCATGCAGAGGAAACATGTACCACACAATCATGTTGATTCAGAGGGATGATCATGACACTACGCACACATGTTGCATGCAGAGCGATGAACATCTCACTACACACTCGTGTTGCATGCAGAGTGATGAACATCTTACAACACGAATGCAGTTTGATGAACATCTAACTTCACTCTCATGTTGCATGCAGGGGGATGCGCATCTTACTACACACTCATGTTGCCTGCAGAGCGATGAACATCCTGCTACACACTCGTGTTGCATGCAGAGTGATGAACATCTCACTACACGCATGCAGTTTGATGAATATCTAACCTCACAGTCATGCTGCATGCAGGGTGAACATCTTACCACACAATCATGTTAATGGAGAGTGATGAACATGTTACTACACAATCATGTTGTATGCAGGGTGATGTGCATCATACTACACACTCATTTTGCCTGCAGAGTGATGAACATCTTACTACACATTCGTATTGCATGCAGGGTTTAGAACATCTTACAACACACTCTTGTTGCGTGCAGAGTGATGAACATCTTACTACACGCATGCAGTTTGATGTAAATCTAACATCACACTCTGTTGCATGCAGAGTGAACATCTTACCACACAAACATGTTGAAGCAGAGTGATGAACGTGTAACTCCACAGGCATGTTGCATGTAGAGTGATGAGCATCTTACTACGTACTCATGTTTCATGCAGAGTGATGAGCATCTTACTACACACTCATGTTGCCTGCAGAGTGATGAACATCTTACTACAAACTCATGTAGCATGCAGAGTGATGAACATCTTATTACACACTCGTGTTGCATGCAGTGATGAGCATCCTACTACACACTCGTATTGCATGCAGAGTGATGAATTTCTTAGTACACACTCATGTTGCATGCAGAGTGATGAGCAACTTACTACACACTCATGTTGCCTGCAGAGTGATGAACATCCCACTACACGCATGCAGTTTGATGAGCATCTAACTTCACACTCATATTGCATGCAGAGTGAACATCCTACCAAACAATCATGTTGATGCTGACTGAGTGTTGAACATATTACTACACCCTCATGTTGCATGTAGAGTGATGAACATGTCTCTACACACTCATGTTGCATGCAGAGTCATGAGTATCTTTCTGCACAGTCATCATAAATGCAAAGTGATGAACATCTAATTATATACTCATGTCGCATGCAGAGTGATGAGCATCTCACTAAAAACTTATGTTGCCTGCAGAGATATGAACATCTTACTACACACTCATGTTGCCTGCAGAGTGATAAACTACTTATTATACACTCATGTTGCGTGCAGATTGATGAACATCCAACTACACACTCGTCTTGCACGCAGAGTGATGAACATATTACTACATCCATGGTTCATGCAGAGTGAAGAACATCTTATTACACACTCGTGTTGCATGTAGAGTGATGAACACATTATTACACGCATGCAGTTTGATGAACATCCAACTTCACAATCATGTTGATGCAGAGTGATGTACCTGTTAATCCACACTAATGTTGCATGCAGAGTGATGAATATCTCACTACACACTCATGTTAGCATGCAGAGTGATGAGCATCTCCCTACAAACACATGATGCCTTCAGATTGATGTACATCCTACTACACGCATGCATTTTGATGAACATCTAACTTCAATCTCATGTTGCATGCAGAGTGAACATCTTACCAGACAATCTTATTGATGCAGAGTGATGAACATGTTACTACACACTCATGTTGCATGCAGAGTGATGTGCAGCTTACTACACATTCATGTTGCATGCAGAGTGATGAACATCTTACTACACACTCATGTTGCATGCAGAGTGATGAGCAACTTACTACACACTCGTCTTGCACGCAGAGTGATGAACATATTACTACATCCATGGTTCATGCAGAGTGAAGAACATCTTATTACACACTCGTGTTGCATGTAGAGTGATGAACACATTATTACACGCATGCAGTTTGATGAACATCCAACTTCACAATCATGTTGATGCAGAGTGATGTACCTGTTAATCCACACTAATGTTGCATGCAGAGTGATGAATATCTCACTACACACTCATGTTAGCATGCAGAGTGATGAGCATCTCCCTACAAACACATGATGCCTTCAGATTGATGTACATCCTACTACACGCATGCATTTTGATGAACATCTAACTTCAATCTCATGTTGCATGCAGAGTGAACATCTTACGAGACAATCTTATTGATGCAGAGTGATGAACATGTTACTACACACTCATGTTGCATGCAGAGTGATGTGCAGCTTACTACACATCCATGTTGCATGCAGAGTGATGAACATCTTACTACACACTCATGTTGCATGCAGAGTGATGAGCAACTTACAACACACACATATTGGCTGCAGAGTGATGAACATCCTACTATACGCATGCATTTTGATGAACATCTAACTTCAATCTCATGTTGCATGCAGAGTGAACATCTTACCAGACAATCTTGTTGATGCAGAGTGATGAACATGTTACTACACACTTATGTTGCATGCATTGATGAGCATCCTACTACACACTCGTGTTGCATGCAGAGTGATGATTATCTTACTACACGCATGCAGTTTGATGAACATCTAACTTCACATTCATGTTGCATACAGAGTGATGCGCATCTTACTACTCACTCATGTTGCATGCAGAGTGATGAACTTCTTAATACATACTAGCGTTGCATGCACCTTACAAAACATTCATTTTGCATGCGGAGTGATGAATATCTTGCTACAAACTCATGTTGCATACAGAGTGATGAACACCTTACTACACACTCATGTTGCCTGCAGAGTTATGAACATCTTACTACACACTCATGTTGCATACAGAGTGATGAACATCTAACTACAAACTCGTGTTGCATGCAGAGTGATGCGCACTCACTCATGTTGCATGCAGAGTGATGAACATCATACTACAAACACGTGTTGCATGCAGAGTGATGAACATCTTAAAACACGGGTGTAAATTGTAGGCAAAATGTTTCATGCACAGTGAACATCTTACCACACAATCATGTTGATGCCGAGTGATGGACATGTTACTACACACTTATGTTGCCTGCAGAGTGATGAACATCCTACAACACGCATGCAGTTTGATGAACATCTAGCTTCATACTCGTGTTGCATGTAGTGTGACCATCTTACCACACAATCATGTTGACGCAGAAGGATGAACATGATGCTACACACTCATCTTGCATGCAGAGTGATGTGCATCTTACTACACACTCATGTTGCCTGCAGATTGATGTACATCCTACTACATACTCATGTTGCACGCAGAGTGATGCGACTCTTACCACTCACTCATGTTGCATGCAGAGTGATGAACTTCTTCCTTCATACTCACGTTGCATGCATCTTGCAACACATTTATTTTGCATGCAGAGTGATGAACATCTTACTGCAAACTCATGCTGCATGCAGAGTGATAAGCAACTTACTACACACTCGTGTTGCATGCAGTGTGATGAGCGTCTTACTACACACTCATGTTGCATGCAGAGTGGGGAACATCTCACCACACACACGTGTTGCGGGCAGGGTGATGACATCCTACAACACGCATGCAGTTTGTTGAACATCCAACTTCACACTCATGTTGCATGAAGAGTGAACATCTTACCATACAATAATGTTAATGCAGAGTGATGAACAGGTTACTACACAATCATGTTGCATGTAGAGTGATGAAACTCTTGAGTGAAAAAAATCTTACTACACACTCATTTTGCATGCAGTATGATGAACATCTTACTACACACTCGTGTTGCTTGCAGAGTTATGAACATCTTACTACACACTAATTTTGCCTGCAGAGTGATGAACATCTCACTTCACACTCGTGTTTCATGCAGAGTGATGAACATCTTACTACACACTCGTGTTGCATGCGGAGTGATGAGCATCAATACCCTCTCATGTTGCATGCAAAGTGATGAACATGTTACTACACACACGTGTTGCATGCAGATTGAACATCTTACCACACAGTCATGTTGATGCAGGGTTACGATCATGTCACTACACACTCATGTTGCCTGCAGAGCGATGAACATCTAGCTCCACACTCATGTTGCAAGCAGAGTGAACATCTTACCACACAATCATGTTGATGCAGAGTGACGATCATGTCCCTACAAACTCATTTTGCCTGCAGAGCGATGAACATCTTACTTCACACTCTTGTTGCATGCAGAGTGTTGAACATCATACTATACGCATGCAGTTGATGAATATTTAACTTCACAATCATGTTGCATGCAGAGCGAACATCTTACCACACAATCATGTTGATGCAGAGGGATGAACTTGTTATTACACACTCATGTTGCATGCAAAGTGATGAGCATTTTACTAAACACTCATGTTGCATGCAGAGTGATGAACATCTTACTAATTACCCATATTGCAAGCAGAGTGATGAGCATCGTACCACACACTCACGTTACATGCAGAGTGATGAACATCTTACTACACACTCGTGTTGCATGCAGAGTGATGAGCTTCTTATTACACACTCATGTTGCCTGCAGAGTGTTGAGCATCTTACTACATACTCATATTGCATGCTGGTATATGAGCTTCTTAACACATACTCATGTTGCCTGCAGATTGATGAAGATCTTACTACACACTCGTGCTGCATGCAGAGTGATGAGCATCTTACTACACACTCATGTTGCCTGTAGAGTGATGAGCATCTTACTACACACTCATGTTGCCTGCAGAGTGATGGACATCTTACTACACACTCGAATTACATGCAGAGTGATGAACATCTTACTACACACTCACGTTGCATGCAGAGTGATGAACATCTTTTTACACACTCGTATTGCATGCAGTGATGAGCATCTTACTACATACTCATGTTGCATGCAGTGTGATGGACATTTTACTACACACTCGTGTTGCATGCAAACTGATGAGCATCTTACTACACACTTACGTTGCATGCAGAGTGATGAACATCTTTCTACACACTCGTATTGCATGCAGTGATGAGCATCTTACTACACACTCGTGTTGCATGCAGAGTGATGAACATATTTCTATACACTCTCGTTGTTCATGCAGAGTGATGAGCATCCTACTACACCCTCATGTTGCATGCAGAAGGATTAACGTCTACTACACACTCATGTTTGCATGCATCATGAGGAACATCTTACTACACTCATGTGGCATACCGAGTGATGAACATCTTACTACACCCTCATGTTGCATGGAGCATGATGAACATTTTACTACAACACTCATGTTGCACGCAGAGTGGTGATCGTCTTACTAAACACTCATGCTGCTTGCAGAGTGATGAGTCCGCTTCTCTTAAATAAGCAAGTTTATGTTGCTGCAAGTTTATTCATTTCATTAAACCAGGTACATAACTTCAACAGTTAAACTACTCTTCGAAGCTCATAACCTAGCTTGGGACTATCCACAAGTAGCTTTTGGAATCTTTTGATTAATATACGATTATAAATTTATGAGAACTCCCCACAAGAGCAAGAAAAGTAAATATACACCTTTCTCCAACACTGGTTGTTTTGGGTTTAATGCTATGTAGTACGCTATATTGCATGCTTAAGGATTATACATTTTCTCGAAATATATCCTTCAGTTTGTGTATTTTTTGTAATGTTAGTGCATGAATTGTCTGCAATACATTTGCACTTACTATTGGAATTTTAAAAGTATACCATATGGTCAAATATGTCATAGGTATACAGATTAGCTAGAGCTATTCATGAATACATAGTTACAGATATCTTTCATCATGATGGAAGATAGACCGAGAAGCTACTTCACTGTGGGGGGTGCCCACACCTTTTCCCTTCGTATCATGCAGTGCTGCCTGCTCTGCCTTCCCTATATGGTGTATGTGTCCAAGCTGGTTTATGATATAATATTCATGCTGTGATTGCTCATTATACATTTTCTACTCTAGATTACTATTGTCGGGGATTTTCTCTCCCTTAGTTTATTATACACAATATTGTCATAATATACATAAATGGCATAAATGGAAAACACAACTCAACTACACACACACACACACACATAT
>SDVV010000911.1:0-28069 GCA_016164225.1 Gammarus roeselii | reverse complement strand
TCATCCATGAAAGCCATCAGTGCTGGATCCTGGGTACTCCGTTATCCCTCAACGCTACTCAATCATCCATGAAAGCCATCAGTGCTGGATCCTGGGTAATCCGTTATCCCCCAACGCTACTCAATCATCCATGAAAGCCATCAGTGCTGGATCCTGGGTACTCCGTTATCCCTCAACGCTACTCAATCATCCATGAAAGCCATCAGTGCTGGATCCTGGGTAATCCGTTATCCCCCAACGCTACTCAATCATCCATGAAAGCCATCAGTGCTGGATCCTGGGTACTCCGTTATCCCTCAACGCTACTCAATCACCCATAAAGACCATCAGTGCTGGATCCTGTGTACTCCGTTATCCCCCAACGCTACTCAATCATCCATGAAAGCCATCAGTGCTGGATCCTGGGTACTCCGTTATCCCTCAACGCTACTCAATCATCCATGAAAGCCATCAGTGCTGGATCCTGGGTAATCCGTTATCCCCCAACGCTACTCAATCATCCATGAAAGCCATCAGTGCTGGATCCTGGGTACTCCGTTATCCCCCAACGCTACTCAATCATCCATCAAAGCCATCAGTGCTGGATCCTGGGTACTCCGTTATCCCCCAACGCTACTCAATCATCCATCAAAGCCATCAGTGCTGGATCCTGGTTACTCCGTTCTCCCTCAATGCTACTTTATCCCTCATGGGCCGACGTTCTTAAGTAGTTTAGTGATGAATCCCAGTTTGGCACCTCCAATGCAGATGAAGGTATCCACACAAAGAAGGGTCCACGCTCAACGACAATAACCCACGTCCAAAGTCAATGATCCACGTCCGAAGTGAAAAGGGTCCACGTCCGAAGTCAAAGAGGTCCAGGTCTGAAGTCATGGCGGCAAACGTCCGGCGGACAGGGTACACACCAAAAATTATCGATAAAAAAGGGACAGGAATTTTAGTTTAAAACGATTTCATCAGTGATGACCAAAGGTGAGATGACTGCAACGGTGACGATGTGCTGAATAAGAACTACTGCTCGCTGCCGAGCGGAGATCGACGAGGTGGGAGTCGAATCATTGGGTGGGAGTCAAACCCCAAAAAAAAAAGGGAAATTTTGAGAACGGAGGCACGATGCGTTAAAGTATTGCTTGAGTAGTGGAACTCTTAATTTGGAAATGATGCAACGGTCTAATTTGGGTATTATGATGTTACGGAATTCTGACCAGGCACAGTCAGAAAAAAATTGTTTACCAATATGCGGAGCGTAAATTTCTCCTACAAACATTTGTAAGGTAAACCCACATTTAGTTCATATGTAAGAAATCCTACCTACGATAATCATGGATGGAAGTAAATAAAATTCGGATACAATGCACATTGTTTGAGATCGTGTGTGCCACCCTTAGTTTAATATCTTGACCTTCAATATTTTTACAATCAATAAATTTGCAATTTTCCTAAAGAATTAGCCTACATTGATTCAATACATATAATAAATATACAATTTTGAATTTCATGAATCTCCCCTGACTAACTCTCACTCGCTCATAAGTGCATTTGAGTGATGCATTTTTAAGCTCTTTCATATCATGGGGAACGTTCAATGTGTTTGATCAATTTTAATGGAATAAAGCATGTAGAACCGGATTCAGCATTCAATTGGACGCCCGACCGAGCTCTGCATCATTTTAATGCAACGCAACGATTCATAGGAACCGAAATTTTTATTTACCAGCTGAGGCAGGTAAATTCAAAAGGAAATGGTATGATATATTTCTTTTTATTAGCAATGTGGTGTTCATGCATGATAAAATGAATAAACTATTCAATTACTCAACATTTGCTATCAGATATCCATTAGCATGTGATGAGGCATCACCAATAGCACAGTTTACGATGTTAATGATTATGGTGGTTCATTTAAACTGGAATTATGTGGTAGAAGATTTTTGTTTATGTTGGTTATTTGTGCTCAAGCTGCACATCCTGAATATTCGTCCATATTTCTATTAACTTTTTTTTCTCATGATTGTAATTCAAGGTCATGATTACGCATGCGATTGTAGATATCATATGTTATGCAACTTGAGCTATAAGGTAAAATAATTTTTTTTATAAACCTAATGAATTCGTTTTTTTTTACTATCAAATGACAACCCATTTTGGGCCAAAATACCTGATATTGTCATCTTACACTTGTAAACGTTTGTTTGCCTTCTAGTATCCAATTAGAATTGGTTGCTTTTTATGAGAAAAAATGACTTGTTTTCAATCTATCGACGTGTGAATACATATTTTGTTGCTATCAATATCTCCATTACTCCTCATATCTAGACCGCAGGGCAAAATATTTCCACACGACAGCACATGCATCGTTTCCAGGATACACAAACCACCACAAGCCCTCTCAGACATACCTTCTCGTCGTCACCCTCGAAATTACCATCTGAAGCCCCAAACCGTGAAGTAACCCTAATGAGGAAATGGTTTAATTATAGCCGTAAAAACAGTTTTGTATATCAGGAAGTCATATGGCAAAGGTAGTTAACTCTTAATAGGTAACAGCTAATCATAAGAGATATGTATTTTTTGGTTCCACTCGCCATCACGAATCTATTATTTTCTACAACATGTGGCCGCCGTGGCCGAGTGGTTAGATTGTCCTACCGCAGTGTCAGCCTTTGGTGCTGCTTATCGCGAGTTCGAGCCTCGCCATGGACACGGCGGTCTTGTGGCGGGGAGATAACTTAGTGCCCCCCTAACTAAGGGGAAACAGCTGTGTGTCTATAGATACATACACACATACAAGTAACATGTATAGATGAGCTATCTCAGCCATGTAACATGACTATTTGGCTATTTCGGCTACTTTGGACTGCAATGCTTTTTCAGTGGCGCTGCTCAACTCCTCGATCAGTCTGTGACTGTCTTTTCAAATCACAAGGAGAATTTTCATGATTAATCTATCGATATATCAACCTCTCCGACTCTGCCGTTTACCATGCTGATGGTTGATTGATTTATTTTATTTTTTTAATAAACCATCATGTGTGTTTATTTCCACACATGATGGTACCTTAAATGTACAACTCGAAATGATATTAAGGCAGAATATGAGGTGGTATTTGGAGAGGACAGACTTATTCTTCAGTTCACACTAATAATGAGTCGGGACATGGGATGGCTTCTAAATCTGTCGAGATTTTTTATTTACGGTATAAAATGTATTTGCGTGCGGAAACAGTTACTTTTTTTTCGATCATTTTCTTTCAATAAATATTGATGAAGCAGGTGATCTAACGTTAGAATTTTTCTTGACGACTGTAGGAATGTGGGGATACTTCCATTTGGCGACACTTCGGTAGTATGGTGTGAACTGTCTTGATGCAAATTCATGGTTTAGTTTGATACTTAACAATACTTGGGAACTAGGATTCAGCCCCCTGTAAGCTCCAACTGGTTAGTAGATATCGAATCAATTGAAAATGAAACCCAGAGCTTCAATCTCTTCCCAACTTAATAAATTTTTAATATTTGCGATTGCAAATAACAATTGCCCAATAACACTTGTTAAATGCAGACAAAGGTGATTGACGATGAACGTTCGAGTCAATGCCAGGAACCGAAAACATCTCTTACTAGTTAGCGTTTCCAAATGATTATCAATATGTAAGTGGCGAAACATTGTTTGAATTTCGTATTCAGCCACGTAACGTACATGGAAGCTACGAAAGTACATCGTAATCTGAGAAGTGGAAAATTGTTCAACATGAATGGCCTTCGTAATCATCTGAATTGATTTTATCTCGCAGTGTACTGGCAGAAATGGTTCCGAGAAAGATTCGATGAATACAATAACACGTTGCTAACGCTAATGCTGGCACGGGGTCTGGTATGAAAGTTGTGTTGGACATCAACAAATTTAAGTAGGGATGGGTGTATCGAACATCGCAACAATGATGTGACTAACTAGTTCATAACAGAACGATAGCTTCCTGGAAATTATAAATTATGGAGTCTTCCTGATCTTAGGTCATATAAAGAACAGTTGTTTAGTCAGGCACCTGAAGAAATTCCGATCCAAGTCCTGAAGTGAAATCACGAACAGTATTCAAAGGGAATAGAGGGAGTGGGAATGTCTTCGGTGTACATTTGAATATAGAAACATTACAACATTGACAACGAAATGCCGAATTAATTTTGAATGGAACATAAGGTGAGTTCTGGGTCACTCTGGGTCATTCTGGGTAACTCTGGATAACTCTGGGTCACTATGGGTCCCTATGAGTCCATCTGTGTCACTCTGGGTCACTCTGGATCACTCTGGGTCATTCTGGGTCACTTTGAATCACTCTTGGTCACTATGGGTCACTATGGGTCACTCCAAGTCACTCTGGGTAACTCTGGGTCACTCAAAGTCACTCTCTCTGGGTCACTCTGGGTCACGCTGGGTCACTTTGGGTCACTTTGGGTCACTCTGGCTCACTCTGGCTCACTCTGGGTCACTCTGGGTCACTTTAGGTAACTCTGGGTCCCTCTGGGTCACTCTGGATCACTCTGGGTCACTCTGGGTCACTCTGGATCACTCTGGGTCTCTCTGGGTCACTCTGGGTCACTCTAGGTCACTGGGTCACTCTAGGTCACTCTGGGTCACTCTGGGTCACTCTGGGTCACTCTGGGTCACTCTGGGTAACTTTGGGTCACTCCTGGTCACTATTGGGTCACTCAATCGGAAACGAAATGGAAGCATTAGATAAATATTTTGAATTTGCTGGGAAAAAAATGCATGCATATGTTTTATTGTATATATATTTTCCGTATAGCGAAGTGGGGGATAAGCATGAAATTGAGCGAATGAGGCGCTTGGAGGTTGTTCATGAAACTATAAAGCACAGTGTTATATAAAGAAATGAGTTCAGCGAATAAGAGATTCAACTCAAGCAATCACAATATCAGTTATAGAAGAACTGGAATTTATCATCAGTCGTAGCATGCTGAAAGTTGTCATATAAAGTCACAACGAAAGAAGCTTATTAGAAAATAAAATCATATATATGACTCACATACATTTTTGTCGTTGTAAGTTCTTATTCATCGGAAAATGAATGATATCATAAAGAATGCCAGCAGAACGAGTGCCAATAAAACTCGTGTTATTATTGTGTGCTAGTAAGTATAATAATATTGCAATACCCTTCTTTGAAATTGAGTGAGGAGCTCAATGCATCACCCTAGGAAATATTAGAATCAGAGACTTGCGCCATTTCAATATAATACGAATTTTGTCCAGAGTCAATTGGAATACTAAGACTTTCGCAACAAAGCATTCAGCTTCAAAATCATACAACTTAATGATTTACAATTCAGGAGGCCTAAAACATTCCAGCAACCTTCAAGTCACTCATTATGGTTGAAGTTTCTCCTATCCTTGACTTCTTACATCAGTTTACACTCCAGCTCAAGAGGGAGGTAGAACGGAAATACAAAATTCATTAATACGCTGATCCTGTGATCTTAAATGTAGTTTTTTTGCGCACAAGATCAGTACGCCATCTATTGTTCAGGACAGTGTTCATCAAAATATGTGAATCAAACTACGTTGTCTTGTCTGCACAACTTAATCTTCACCGTCATTTATCCAACCATGACAGATTTATAAGAAATTGTTGTAACTAAACTCATAAAAAGTTGGCTTCACGGAACACTTGTTCTGTTCAGAATAATAATTCACTTGGAAATGTTTCAGCTAGCGCAATGTATTTTTAGTTCATAGTTCTCTCAAAGGTAGATCACAGGAAATAAACACGTTATAAAACATGTCAATCATTTAGCTCTCATCTTCCATTAGACGTCGGGAATAAAGTTTTCAAAGGCATCTTTAAATCGTATTACTGAGATATTTAAAGCTCGACGAAACTTTTTTGATCAACCTTCAGAAACCTGACAGGTCCCTGCTTTCAGAATTTCAACTTTGGAAGAATAAACGCGATCGGCCAGATAACGAATGCATGGATCATGCGATAGATGAACGTTATTTATAATACTATTGGTTCTAGTGCAAGTCATTCCGTACTAACCTACGCGATTATGAGTAGGCTTCATCCGTGGACAGATCACAACTTGTGTGTTCTAATTCTATTGAAATATCAATTTGTTAGCTGGACGACCGTAGAGTAGTCCAACCCCACATACTTGAAGATTTCAAAAGGTTATCCACTTCTCCTGGTTTATACACAGTTTACCTTTTGTAATCCAGCAGACGTTAAAGTGTAGTCCAGCAGACGTTAAAGTGTAGTAGTCCAGCAGACGTTAAAGTGTAGTCCAGCAGACGTTAAAGTGTAGTCCAGCAGACGTTAAAGTGTAGTAGTCCAGCAGACGTTAAAGTGTAGTAGTCCAGCAGACGTTAAAGTGTAGTAGTCCAGCAGACGTTAAAGTGTAGTCCAGCAGACGTTAAAGTGTAGTCCTGCAGACGTTAAAGTGTAGTAGTCCAGCAGACGTTAAAGTGTAGTCCAGCAGACGTTAAAGTGTAGTAGTCCAGCAGACGTTAATGTGTAGTCCAGCAGACGTTAAAGTGTAGTAGTCCAGCTGACTACAATTGGAAATCCAGCATATCACTTCTTTGAAGATGAATAAAATCAGCACAGGCGATCTTCATTAAACAACAAGGTGAGCAGTAAGGTGGTTATGCAGGCACGCAGGGTATGCGTTGTGTTAATCTTAACTAGGCTACAATCTAAGTTTGCTATCCATTTTAAATTTTTCACCCACGGACTGAAGTCGAGGTAAAGAAAAACTGCACTTCTCCAACAAATCGATCTGTATGTTTGAGTAAATTTTAAGTAAGAGTGTACATAGGTAAGTCAGTTCTTGGAATGAGTGAATAAATGCGTATTACCTGACATCGTTGCCTCTTGCCCATTGCCAGCTTTGAATGTTAGTCGGCCATGATGTCAATCATGTAACTGGCATACCTCACTGTGACCAAAATGTGAGTAGGGGGACTCAGAAGAAGTCGCGAAGGCTGGTCAATACTTCGTTGCCTAAACTGACCAATTGATATGAATACAAATCAAACTCATTTATCCAGTCATTGCACCTGACTATTTAGGAATAATTCAGCCTAATAAAACCGACAGCCTGACCAACGAACATTCATAAACTAGTGAAAAACTCGACCAATCGACCGCTGGATTACTCGGTGACGAATATATATTTGCAGTTCGAATAAACTCCTTTCGAGATTTGAAAGGGCAACTGTAGTAGAAAAAAAAAAGTCATAAAATTACAAGCCAAAAATCAAAATAATTTTCGAATTCCATAAATATGTTGTGTATTGGACTGTTTTGGTGATATTGAAATTGACAGTACTATGACGAAGGTAGGAATTCCTTAATTTGTCTATACAGCATTTTTTCATAATGTTAAGTTTCATGTAAGTAAGCATCCTCGGGAACAGTTTTTTTGCGTGGTAGTTCAATAGGTCATTTTAATGACCAGTACGCACTGGTCAGATACTTTGTTAGGGTGAAATAATAAGATATGCGGTTATTGAGCGATCTGCTATTTTCCCGGGACATCATACTGCCAAACAAAGGTTTGTTATGCAATTGTCCGAATAGTAGAAACTACGACAAACATATAGCGTCTCAAAACAGTTCCTAGGCTCACCATTAGAAAAATAAAAAGCTAGACTATATTAAAAAAATAAAAATCAACACTAAATGTTACCGGGAAAAAAATAACACTTTTCAATTCTATTGCTTTGAAAAAGAATTAAGCTAAATAGTTTCTTACCACTTTACACTCTACGTCGTGGCGTGTTTGCAATGCGTGTGGTGATAAGTGATTGCAGTTCAATTATCACTAAATTCCTAGTTAGGAGATCTTCGCTTGCATAGGAGTCTACTGCGTAACTGTTTCATGATTGCCCTTTTCACCCACGGCATTTATGGGCTGGCCTTTGAACATTAGAGTGACCGGCCAGAATGACTTACTCGCGGTCAGGTAGGCTCAAAAATACAACCTTCAGCTTCCAATGGATGTTTATTGTTTGGAAATACAAACGCGCTACATACTCGGCTTCCTAACTGGTGCACCTGAAAGCCACCATCGCCACCTTCTCTGAGATAGTTAGAAAGAAACTAATTTGCGGATGATCACGGATAAATTTATCAACGTAAGCTATTCATTTCATTTTGATCTGGTTACCAACACTATAAAAAAATCTGAAATCGTTCATAATATTGATCCTGACTGTACATTCCATTTTCCTTGTAATTTATTAAAACACCTGATCAAACAAGAAACAGTGTCATAAGTTTAAAAATAGCAACTCATGTTAGCTTCAATCATTATTGACGGCGCATTTTGTTCTGTGAAGAAATATTATATTACTTCTTTGACTAGTGAGGTCATTGCAAGCGCTCTTCAAACTTGCTATGTTCTAGAGATTATTGGCACAGCAGCATGATGACCGCCATTGATCGAGCACAATGTACACGAACCACTGATTGCCGTAAACAAAAAAATAAATTTTCCGGTTTATATGGATTGAATGTCATTATAGTATATATGCAAGTTCGGAAAGAAATGAGAACCTACCGTCCCATGTCAGTTGCCAGTCTGTTGGTACGTATTTGTAATTCTGACAATATGGTAACCTCTGAGGTAAATTGAACAGCTATGAAAACATAAGACTACCTTGTCTCAGTCCCACTTGAACTGGGAAACAATCACTCACCTCGCTCCATATGGTGACACATGCATTCCTGCTAATATAGCAACTAAGGACTACACTTGACAAATTTACGCCCACTCTAAACAACTGCAACACCTAACACAACGAATCCTTTTCGACCCTATCGTATGCATTTTCCAAATCCACGAAGTTCCAGTACAGACCCTCTCCAATCGCAAGGAACTTATCACCTACTTTTCTTGCGTCCGACACTGGATCTACACACCCTCTACCACTCTAAAGCTACTCTGATCCACATTAATCCAAGCATGACAACTGCCTCTAACCCTATTGATTAGCCCTCTCCCGTACCACGTACCCACCACTCAACTCAAACTGATACCTCTCATTAGGTTGTTGCATTCCTTTGTCTCCGTCGACCTTATAATGAAGAACCGTGCAAGCACTGACACTCAATCGGCACCACGTCCGACACAAAACAGATTCACTTAGCTTACCAACAATTCGACTACTGTTACCTCTATTTAGACATTCAGTCGCACCGCGATCAGAATCAGGGAATTGATTGCTTTCATCACCTATACCGCCCATATGACCCCTTCCTTGGTAATGCCCCTAACAATTATTGCTACTAAACCCGCATACAAGCAACACCACTTGAAGGTAAATATGCCATGCTTTCTGACATTCTCAAAATTGGACAAATCCGCATAAATACTCAGCCTTCCTCTTCCTCACACCACCGCCCTCCAATAACTCCCTCCTGTTCAAGTCTTCCATAACCTGGTCTGCACACTTCACCCCTTCACTACTAACCTCTTTTATGAACATATTATTTTTCCCTTAATAATTTTACACAACCGCCTACCCCACATAGCTTGGACGTCCATTTTTGCTCCCCACACCGTCCACCTCTTGTCTATTTCTCTGTCCACTACTGACCACGCGTGTCCCCAACTCCTCAAAACTTTTCTCTCGTTCACCACCGCTATTTTAACCTTATTGTTCCACCACTCGAAACCCTTCTTCCCACACCCACCCACATGGAGCATAACAGGCACGTTTCTCGCTCATATCATACATGAGGCGAACAGGTGGCCTAGGAAGTGCCCTGATATAGTTATCATATCATACATGAGGCGAACAGGTGGCATGCGAAGTGTCCTGATATAGTTATCATATCATGCAGTACATGAGGAGAACAGGTGGCATGCGAAGTGTCCTGATATAGGTATCATATCGTACATGAGGCGAACAGGTGGCATGCGAAGTGTCCTGATATAGTTATCATATCATACATGAGGCAAACAGGTGGCATACGAAGTGTCCTGATATAGTTATCATATCATACATGAGGTGAACAGGTGGTATACGAAGTGTCCTGGTATAATTATATCATACATGAGGCGACCAGGTGGCATACGAAGTGTCCTGATATAGTTATCATATCATACATGAGGCGAACAGGTGGCATGCGAAGTGTCCTGATATAGTTATCATATCATACATGAGGCAAACAGGTGGCATACGAAGTGTCCTGATATAGTTATCATATCATACATGAGGTGAACAGGTGGTATACGAAGTGTCCTGGTATAATTATATCATACATGAGGCGACCAGGTGGCATACGAAGTGTCCTGATATAGTTATCATATCATACATGAGGCGAACAGGTGGCATGCGAAGTGTCCTGATATAGTTATCATATCATACATGAGGCAAACAGGTGGCATACGAAGTGTCCTGATATAGTTATCATATCATACATGAGGCAAGCAGGTGGCATACGAAGTGTCCTGGTATAGTTATCATATCATACATGAGGTGAACAGGTGGTATACGAAGTGTCCTGGTATAATTATATCATACATGAGGCGAACAGGTGGCATACGAAGTGTCCTGATATAGTTATAATATCATACATGAAGCGAACAGGTGGCATACGAAGTGTCCTGGTATAATTATATCATACATGAGGCGAACAGGTGGCATACGAACTGCCCTGGTATAGTTATCATATCATGCATGAGGATAACAGGTGGCATATGAAGAGTCCTGGTATAGTTATCATATCTTACATGAGGCAAACAGGTGGCATACGAAGTGTCCTGGTATAATTATATCATACATGAGCCGAACAGGTGGCATCCGAAGTGTCCTGGTATAGTTATTATATCATGCATGAGGCGAACAGGTGGCATACAAAGAGTCCTGGTATAGTTATCTCTAATTTCGAGTTGTATCGGCAATGTCCATTATAGTACCATTTTTCTCAAGCCTCAATATAACGGAAAACCATAATTTCGGTTGTTATTACAAGGATGTTTTGATAATACGTGCATGTGGGAACATCTCTCGAAGTAACAGCCAATATTTAATCACGCAAAACGAACAGTATTACGAAAAGAAGCGCTCATTTCTGATGTTACACCTGTTATTTGAAACACCGTACTCCACACTGCATTTCCTTCATATTCATATAGTTGCTTTTCTATTTTATTACTGTGCCAATAAGAGTAACGTATTTACTCGCATGAATAGGATTCTTTTAAGACAATTTACATCTCGACGTTTCCACGGTTAATAACTTAATTACCCACGTAATAACAGGCTTGAGTAAACTCCTCCATAAATGAGAAAAGGAGTGAGTCTTTTTTAGACGCGGAGCAGCCGCAAACGAGCCCCTGTCACGACCGTGTAAGCAGTGCGCTACATTCAACAGATGTGGAATTGTTTTCGTCAACGGCACATTGAACAGTGCTCGCATGAACAATACTCGCACGAACAGTGCTCGCATGAACAGTGCTCGCATGAACAGAGCTCGCATGAACAGTGATCGCATGAACAGTGCTTGCATGAACAGTGCTCACATGCTTTTTTTCTTATTTCACTGGCCAATCGTGCACCGAATAATTTTTATGTTATTTTGAATTTAGTTTCAATGACGAAAAAAATGTGATTGCATAATGCGAGCGAAAAGAAAAAAAACATGCTGATGATTATTTCTTGGCTCTGAGTTTACAAACACAATGTTATTTAGTGACCGCGTTTAGTGGATAAGAGTCAAAGCTGACACCACAGTATTATGAAGTCTGGCAGGAAAAATAAATACTCTAAATAAAAAATACACATGAAAATCATTTTCAACTTTTATATATAATAAGGCTGGAAAGCTTGGAACAGAATTATTTGTCAATGGCTAATGGCATGCAATATAATAGTATACAATATCGAAAAAATAATAGCAAATGGTATGCAGTATAATAATATACTATATCGAAGGAATAATGGCCAATGGTATGCTGTATGATAGTTTTCAATATCGAAGGAATAATGATAAAACCCCAAGCAACAGCGAGAACTATTTTACATGATATATATGCTCAGTTATTTACGAGCAATGCTTTAAACCATAATATAATACCTTTCAAGGTTTAGATACATTCGAAGTGGGAGGTAAAACACGCGTTGCAAGGCCCTGGGATACGCGTCGTAGAGCAGGAAATAGTTTGTAGTCTAAATTCTGTGAGAAGTGAGTTCATGTAGATAATAATCATTATTAAAGTTTCCCTTGAACTGATCATGAAGCTTCATGTATTTTGTTTGTCTGACATTCTGAAAATTCATCATCATTCAATGAAAAATTTGGTGGAAATCAAATGTTTCATAGCGTCATAACAGTGCTTTCAAAATCTACACTTATCATGTTATGATCTTGACAATGCGTACGGTGTAAGAAGCACTTGGTATACGTGGCACAGTCAACACTTGGGATGCGTGGCATAGTCAACACTTGGTCTACGTGGCATAGTCAACATCATTGCACCCTGTTTTTTCTCATTTACAGGCCAACGATCGTAAGGCTCCTCAAATCCTAAAATTTACATGCATCGAAATGGATAAGATAGGAATTCATTATTTCTGCAGATTGTAAATTTTTGTGATCTCGACGCAAATGAAGTAAAACATATTTTAGTTCATTTACCTCTGCAGATGCTGTCTCAAAAATGCGTCGTATTGAATAAAGTTACAGAAACAAAAGTATGTAGCGGAACGAAATCCAACATTCTATTGAATAAAACGAATTAACGTGTGACAGGTTTTGAAAATGTTGTTATTTGGTTATCAAAAATTTGTACGAAAGCCTGTAGAACACGAGGAAGAATGGGGATCTTGAAATACGGCCGGATTTTCCAATAGGCCCTGAAATGTCATTTATTTTATTGGGCTGTACCTCCTTCTATATAAACAATGCGGTCGAAACAAGGCATGGAAGGGCTCTATGGAAGAGCAGGTCGTGCAATAGAGAAAGGCGAATAGATAGGGTGAAGTTGAATTATTACCAGAGGTTATTTTCAGTGGTGTTTGTTTGCAGAAACACAGTGCGGCCTAATCGGGATGTTGCATGATTGTGAAATGCACATGTGAGGCAGAATATCAATAACAGGTAGAACGACATATCCGTGATAATGTATTTTCTCACTGGAAATCTTTAATTTTTTTATTAGAACTTGCTACTGAAAAAAATATTTAGATAGAGAAAAGATGGCACAGCAGTACTACGTACGCATGAAACCGAACATTCAAACCCCGCAAATTGTGAACGCAAATAAACCAAAGTAGTCTCCATTATCATAAGTAGTAAAGGTCATGACATAATGAAAATGCATGGACATGGTTTTTCATGTCAAATATATCTTGCTCCTGAACAATCAACAGTAGTACCCCTATGGCCCTCTAGACCTCGTTATGGGGTCACTTACACGTTACAACTATTTTCCTGATAACTCCGCGATACCCTCCAATTAGAGCCAAGATTGTTCAACACTTCAGCTGAAATTACAGAGTGAGTTAATCCCAGCCTTAGCCTGCATTCACCGTCTGGCGCAGTCATGAAAAGAGCCATTGCCAAAATCATTGGCAATGGCTATCATTGATTGCTGAAATTATTAATTTCCGAGTTCAATTACCCCTACCCTAGTGGTCACGGTGCAAGGGTTCTTTTTGGCCGCTGATACTATTTCTTCGAAGAAAGGTGGTATTCATCTTTAGGCGGGTGAAACTGTTCAAACGCCGACTGCGGTTTCTGAGGCTACGGTCAACAGATGTAACATTTTGTCTCAAAAGAAGTAAAAGAGAGAAAACGGAAATTGGGAGCTTTATGTTCACTGCTTCAGCACCTGGGCACTCTCAGGTTAACGCCTGGAGACCCTACATGAAGCACGATCTCAACACAAGCTGGGTTGGTTGATTGCACTGTAGGTTGAGTGGCATTGACTTGAACAAACAAAATAGGAGGTTTATTTACATGTTGGCTTAGTCTGCATTATTGATGATCCAGTAGTTGTTTTAAGCCTCTATCCCGATCCTACCGCAAAGTCTTACATCATGGATTTGAGATCAAAATGACCTTTAACTGTGTCATTGATTGAGGGTCAATGTTGCCAGTCGATTATAGACTAGACTGCTACATTTGCTCTTCGTATGTAAGCAAACGCTCAGTCAAACGTAAAACATACATCGGCACAGGCGGACAAAGTCACTTGCGAATGGCACGTCCTTGTCTGTGCTATCATATAAACAGTATTAACATTCAGTAGACAAGATACCACATTACAAGTTGGAGTCAATGATGTGAATGGTCGTCATTATTGTTTGTAATTGGACAAAGATCTTGGTCTTGTTCTGATGCGGGTAATTCTTATCTGAGTTCAACCAGACATATAAATGAATCAACAGGTGTGGCACTTACGGGTGACTTATTGGTGACAGTCATATTGAGGATGATTCATATTGAAGAGGGTGTATAATACCTGTGGTAAAATCATTTTAATCAATCGAGCCAACTTAAAGGAAGAATCTTGCTCATCTCATAATGGAGCTTGAACTGGCCATGCACAATCTACAAGATTGTATTGAACTGACCATGCACAATCTACGAGATTGTATTAAACTGGCTATGCACAATCTACGAGATTGTATTGAACTGGCCATGCACAATCTACGAGATTGTATTGAACTGGCTATGCACAATCTACGAGATTGTATTGAACTAGCTATGCACAATCTACGAGATTGTATTGAACTGGCTATGCCCAATCTACGAGATTGTATTGAACTGGCCATGCACAATCTACGAGATTGTATTTAACTGACCATGCAAAGTCTACGAGATTGTATTGAACCTGCCATGCACTATCTACGAGATTGTACCTTCTCTATTTATCTTTCTACATTTCTCTGACGTTGTAATTATTCAAGCTTTAGATGATAAACTTGCTAAGTTCACTCCATTCCTCACCACATCTTGAAATGGCATAGCCTATAAAACCTCATCACGTAACACCAGAACTTTCACAGAACCAGGGCATAACATCATTCTGTCTTATTAGATTGTTTTTTTGGGAGGGCAGTCAGTAAAACAAATCCCATATCATCATCTCGTCCTCGTCATATTGTGATACCGCTCGTGACAACAAATGCTCTAGTACCATTTATATAGCATTCGAAGCGCATAGATTCCATGCATATTAATGCACTCTGTGAGTATTACCGTCTGCTTTCTGTTAGTAACCGAAGTCAAAACACTTTCTGACATTAGAGACATCAATAAGAAAGATGTGGTAACTCAATGTAATAAAATAAATGAATATCGTCTAACCTTGAGTGTGAAAAAATTCCATCTCAACAGGTTTGCGAATAGTATTGCGAGAAATACATTTATGCCATTCGAGGAATAGCAGAAGACATCATAAAATGCTTGAACGCAGTGGGGAGTATCTTGCATAGCTACTATTTATAGCACGAAGCAGTTTCTGGTTGCACACGACCTCAGCGCAGTACAACATCTGTTATCCCGCAATAAACCACATCTGACGTCTTCATCCAAGCCACAAACGTCATGCTACAAACTTCTCTGACTATTAAACGGGTCAAGTTGCTTGAACTATATTTTTGCCCGTTCATCTGCATCAATGAGGATATTTATTTCTGCAACATCAACATGCAAACGCCGCAAATCCCTGGTGTTTTGCATCCATTATTTAGTATTAATTATATTTAATAGGGCATGTGGTTACGTCGTATGATATGATTGCAAGTGAAAAACTTGGGCTAACATCACCGAATGCTAGCGTGAAGGATAGCAAAGTTCAAGAAGGAAATTCCACTGCAAGGATGAGCCGCTCCATTTCTATTCTACGTGAGGTTAGCATGAGTGCAGCTAAGATCATCAAAATTGTAATTTCACGCTGAAGAAAAAAAATAATACAATGAAATAGCACTCCACATGTTAACCTTGATTGAGATGTCTACGAATTTGGGAGTTATGCAAAGACTGCACAAAATTTTAATATTTAAAAGCTTGTTTCTTTGCATCAACTTTGTCAATTTTTAATATATAAATTTTAAAACATAAATGCAATAATTTTGTTAGTAAGGAGATATACTTATTGATGCAACTTCCTAATAAAGATTACTCCAGTCATTCGGAGTAATATGTGTACACTCAATATGAATGTGGAAAATGCCCGCTGTGGGATGTGTTCCCGTCTTTGCGAACACAACAAAACGTCGCTACTCCACGGATTACTCCTCTGAGAGTTCTGCGGTATTCAAGATTCCGAAACCACGAGGAACAATTCCGTCGGTTTGAGAAAAACGCTTTCGAATTCTGCCGGATTTGCGGAACTGGAATTGGAAGCTGCTGTTTGAAAACAACAAAGTGTTTGAGCAAATGCAAGTTGGAATGTGGAACGAATATGAAATGAAATGTCTTGGTAAAATGAATTGACAACTCCACAGTTGATCAGGTTTATTTATCCTTTTCATTGCATTGCACATGCATAATTTTATATTCCTTTATTATTCTGAAGTATTTGTACTAGAAAAAGAGAACTTAACAGGACATTCAATGTATGAACAGTGCCGAAAACGGATAGTCAATACGCGGATCTTCTTTCATCACTTAGCTGATGCGTAATTGGTCATTGCGGGTGGAATAGTTTAAGGGTTGTATAGGATTGCGAAAAAACATTCTATACTACCTACTTGCAGAGGCAAGAAAAATTATTCGTTTCCTTGGCTATAATATATAATATTGATTGATACGGACGATAGCTAATAAACGAAGAACATCTTTGCACGAAGAAAGCTAACCTAATAGAACAACCCAGTCTGCATTCGTTTTCGTCTCATCGACGTGTGTTGACCGAAATACGTCTCCTGCCGTGTGCCTGTACACTATCATTGGTAGTGTCGAGGGATGAATGGTCGAGGGATGAATGGTCATTCCTCAGGGTTGCAGGATGAAGAACATATTGATTGTCTCTCTTTGTGCATTCTCAAGTCTTTTTGTTGGAAGTGCATAGCCCAGTCAGTCTATTTCTCAATAAATAGTGTTCGGGATGCCAGAAGGGAATTTAAGCGGATAATTATATTTCCTCACGTGCTGATTCAGGATTTTCAAGAAGGTACTGATTGAACACTAATTTTTATTTATGCTGGAGGGAATAAAATGTTCCGAATGTATTTGAGCTCTTAGCTCTTATACATTCGGCTATTACCAAACTGAACTAACAGAAAACCAAATTTGACTATGCATCAGGTTCATTTCAATCGACTTGAAACTGCACTAATTTGAACTGCCGAACATAAATACAAATTCTACCATCGACTCAGACACCGAAGTCATAGGTTCGCATAAGACCTCGATACAGCAGGTTTTAAAGCAAGGTACTTCTGGCTACTACACTTCTTCGGTTGAACTCAGCACTGCCAGCTAAATCAGCTTTCTTGCGGCAATGGATGCGTTGTGTCTTTGCATTGACTGGAAATGAATTGCCGCTGCTGTGCCGCGCAGCGTCGATAACCCATGCATGCCGCTGGTCTGCCGTGCATCATAGATATCACTTGCATGCCACTGCTGTGCCACGCAGCGTCGATATCCCATGCATGCCGCTGCTGTGCTGCGCAGCGTCGATAACCCATGCATGCCGCTGCTGTGCCGAGCGATTTCGTTTGTTATATTATTTAATTATTTATGAAAAAATTAGTTTGTGTTTACTTGCATTGCAAGTGTTAATTAGAGTTTAGAGATTATAGGCCTATTGGCACCGGCGCCTAGAAGCAAGTCCTCGCATGCTCTACCGAGAGGCACGAAGATCATCGATTCTGGTAGACTCGTGCCCTTTTGTGTGTGAGGAAAACATCGCGGATAACCGCATCCAGTGATTTAGAACTTTGAAGTGTTATATATACGAACTCTAGGGCGCACATTTATTTCAACACTAACAATACAAGTATTACAGCCACGTGGATTTGGTTGGTTATAATACACATCTACCAAAAACATGATTTACAGCTAAGCGGATCAGGTAAATTCAAGAACATAAGCGTGGTCCGCGCACACGCCTGCGTGTGCAGACTAAGTAAACTAGAACTTAAACACAGGGGTACAAACCGATTCTCGTTCAATTACAAATGCACAATTTCAGCGGAAAACATTTTGCATCATGAAAATAAAACAAATGAAGGGATTGGAAGGGATTGGCAGAGGCTCCTCGTGCTCCAAAGGGTCACATGGGGGTTTCAAGTCCGAAAAGGGTCCCGTAGGGTTCCAGAAGGGTCCGCTAAGTCCCCTCCCCCCGTTTTCAGTCTTCCTCAAGTCTCCGGGTCCCTTGAGTCCCCCGAGTATCTCGAGTCGTCTCGACTAGTCGCCCCGCAACAAGACTTGCAGTTTTAAAGCTATTATTAAATTGAAAACGTTGTAATTTCTATATTTCCTATCAAAGAGTGCAAAACGTTCTATAAGACAACACATCAACCCGTATAGCTCAGTGTCGATCGTATAACTCAAATAGTCTTCCGCATAAGAGTTCTATCTTTTCGCTCAAACTATTGCATATATATATAAGGTCACTCGAGAAAGCCACCACTAGATCTACCCTCAATGAATCAAGTGATCTAAATAAAGGATCTCTAAATGATTAGCAAGCTTTACCCGGTTTAAATGGAACCAAATTACCTTTACAAATAAAGAGTAATGATTATTAATGTCGACGTTGAGCCCACAGAAGACAATCCCACTAACTCACCATAACGCAACAAGATTCAAAAGTATACACACTTTGGTCCAGGTTTGGGCTCCCCGAAGACAGTGAAGATTTCAAAACAAAAATCGATGCTCCGCCACCTCTTCTTTCAGCCTGAAGGAGTGATAACAATTATGCCATCATTATTATAGGTCATGCTGGTAGTAATCCACGTCCTGCTTAAAGGCATATTTTGCGAGTTCACAAATGAACTCAATGCCTCAATGTTGCCATTAAATGAACGATTCTTCTGATGAAACATCATTGTTTCATCATAATATCTTTTAGCGTCAACTTATATGACGTGAACCAGTTGATTACTCATGTTAGTGATGGTATAATGAACATTGCTAACGATCAAATGAAGTGTTCTACAACCTAAAAAAAATTCGCCAGTGTTTATGTTGTCATCATGTTGATAAGGAAAAATCGGCATCTTAGAAGCTTTTACAATCTGCGTACTGACCGGAAAAAAAAAGTATGTTTCCAAGTCACTAAGTGTTGTATACCAAGGATATATTATGTTATCCATGTTTTTCAAAGGAACCAAATCCATAATGTTGCAGTTTTCGTGGTTCTCTCAATCAAATGCTTTGCGGATATTCATAAATGTTGCAACATTAATTTTCCCAATATCGAACCCATCAATAACACCTCCAGTGAACTTCAGTTAAGCGTGCTCAATATTAGTGAAGCCTGTAAGTCATATTGATTTTGGTTTAGTTTGTTATTAGGTACAAAACGAATAAATAGTCCAGCATAAAAGACATACAGCAATTTTAGTAATGACAGGCAGGACGGATATTGGGTGCTTTTTATTATCATAAATTCTACAGATTTTATCGATCGTCGGTGCATTCGGAAAATTCCCTGCAATAATGACGTTGTGATGATTTTAGACAATGGAGCCACAACAATTTTACACAGTGTTTTACTTCCTTTCTTTGGAATGAGATCCCAGCCAGTGCTGCCTGGTGTTTTATCAAAATAAATTTTCGCCGCGGTTTTGATTAACATAAAACAAAAATATCTCTCTTGAATAGTAGTAATTAAATTCATTCCAAATCACTTCACATCCGAAAGTGTGTGATGGTACGAGATGAAGTGTGGAGGGAGCCTTGCCGTCGCCCCGCCACACTTCTGGGAGATCGTAGAACGTGAGAGGATACGAGATGAACTGTGGGTTGAGTCTTGCCGCCGCACCCCCTTCCCCCTTCTTGGGGATTCGGCCTAGTGTCTGTATCTGAATCTGTATAGACAGGAATAATTATTACAAATGAAAATATTTCGATGAATGGTGTTGGGATTTGCAGTATATAACAATTTGTCAATGGGTAAATTCTATTAGGACAAAAAAAAGGAGATGCGCCTAGGAGAATTCATATAAACTATTGGAGGAAGTGGGAATTCATTCGCAAGAAAAAATATACCTAGGTACATTGTAAATCTAATTATGTATGATACTGGACCACAATTTAGAGAAAGCACCGACTACGTGCTTTTATGAGGAAAGCAGTCCTGTGAGTTCAAGGTGAGGTAAGTTCATACACGATTGCGGAAAATTGAGGCTTCTCAACTAAATTCGTACCAGTAGGAAGCTTTGCTTTTGTTCAAGATTTCCATATTCCTGCGCGGGTGTGTCCCCTCCCCAAAGCCAACTCCCGTCCACCCACCCCAACCGCTGATGACCGACGGGGCAAATCAAGACATCTGAGCTTCCCCGACGCAGCCCAATAAGTAGAAAAGTATCTTTAAATTTCTTTTCAAAAACTGTCTCGTACCAGCAATACAGGTTTTATGTCTACGCTTGAATGCATAATACACCGTTTAAGACTGCTTGCGTTGGGTTCAGGCGTCCAGGGTATTATGATACTCTTGCATCACATTAATGGCGCTCCTGATATGGGACAAGAGAAGTGGACAGTATATTGCAATTTGTTGGTATAATAAACCATTTTAGATAACCAAGCTCAAATAGCGTAGAAGCTCATCATTGATTCCTAATTCTTATTGCATGACATAGTTCCCAGCTTAGATTGCAGGTCATATCATTTAATATAAGCAAACTTGTTTCTTATTTATTCAACAAATAGGGAAATGATATTCAAGGAATTACTGAACAAAATATGAACAGTTTATTTATTATTTTTTTGTCAAATTCGGTCGAGTCATTCCAGCGTTAAAATACCTTTAATTTTAACTCCAATCCCCTGCCCGGTTATGATTTTATATTGAATATCCCTGTTCCACACCCTTATAAATAATGCATCCCTGTTCCACACCCTTATAAATAGTGCATTCCTGTTCCACACCCTTATAAATAATGCAAATCTGTTCCACACATTTATAAAAAGTAAACCCCTGTTCCACAACCTTATAAATAGTGAACCCCTGTTCCACTCCCTGATAATTAGTGCACCCCTGTTCCACACCCTTATAAATAGTGCACCCCTTGTTCCACACCCCTATAAATAGTGCACCCCTGTTCCAAACTATTATAAATAGTGCACCCTGTTCCACAATCTTATAAATAGTGCACCCCTGTTCCACACCCTGAAAAATAGTGCATCCCTGTTCCACACCCTTATAAATAGGACATCGCTGTTCCATACCCTTATAAAGGGTGCACACCTGTTCCACACCGTTATAAATAGTGCATACCTGTTCCATACCCTTACAAATAGTGCATCGCTGTTCCACACCCCTATAAATAGTGCATTCCTGATCCACACCCTTATAAATACTGCCTCGCTGTTCCACACTTTTTTAAATATTGCATTCATATTCCACACCCTTACAAATAGTGCATTGTAGTTTCACACCCTTTTAAAACTAATAGTGCATATCTGTTCCACACCCTTGTAAATAGTGCATCGCTGCTCCACACCCCTATAAATAGTACATCGCTGTTCCACACCCTTATAAATAGTGCATCCCTGTTCCACACCCTTATAAATAGTGCATCCCTGTTCCTCACCCTCATACATAAATAGTGCATCTCTAAAACGAAAAACACCGCATTTTGGGAATAAATCTTGATTTTTTTTGCTCCGTCAGCTTACGATCACTCAGCAATACAAGATTTTTCATCGTGGACCAGATTTTGTATCGTCGAGAATAAACCCATATTTTTATTTTGTTAATATATTATGGTTTTCATAATACCGCAAATAGGTTTTCATTCCTCACAGACCATCAAAGTTTTTCATTCCACACTGATCATAAATATTTTTTTTATTCCTCGCTGAACATTATTGTCTCTTTCCTTCCTCACTGATCATCAATGTATCTTTCATTCCTCGCTGATCATCAATATCTCTTTCATTCTTCACTGATCATCAATGTCTCTTTCATTCCCCACTGATCATCAATGTCTCAATGCATTCCATCGGTAAGGTAACTTGTAACAAGGAACACCAAAGGCAAACATTATGAAGAAATACATGTTCGAGATGATTGAACGGTGGGTTTTGTTTTATTTGTTTGTTTTTGGAAATACAGCACCGGAATTTTGAGGCTGTTGTTTAAAATCAGTTCGTTTTTGCTAAAAAATAAATTCGATTGAACACGTAGTCCAAGTCAAGATCCACTGCATATGACGACCGTTAGTGTCCCAAAATGATCGTATGATTTCGTAAATTTGTAAGTTAGTGTTTCACCTATAGGAATACGTATGTGACTATGATTTCAAGACATTTGCAAATAAGTTGACAGAGTTTTGGCATAGCAAGATAATGTTTTGAAACGGTAAACGTTCATCTAATGACAAACACGGACAATAGTATCGACATTCTTTCACTCAAATGATGAATAATCAGAAAATAATATGGACTAATATGGAATTCAGGTAAGGCTGACAAAGTAATATTCTAGTATCGGATTAATAAAATAATTGATGATAGCAATTAAAGGGGTCGACAGACCTTCTTGCCATGAGCGCCACTCGAAATTTTATTTTAATCTACTCAGAACAGTAGGGGGGTGGGCTTTTGAAACTGATAAAAAGCGTGTTATGGTGAACAGTCGTTTTTAAGATGGAGGGGCACATTATATGATCGAATCACTATCAATGATCTTTGTAAATGTCATGCTTTCTCTTTATCAATTTTAGAATTTTTTATTATGATCTGATTCAATATTCCTAGGTTGTCTGTAAATACAATCAGCCTCTACGAAAAAATGAGATAAGTGACGTCATAATATCTATACTCGTGAACACACAAATAATTTCTTCCTCCCAACAGTACATTTGTAGTTATTCTCCCACTTCAGGTCCGACGAAATAGACCGTTGGATCCCCAGCGCTTTGCATCCAACATCACAATAACATCAGCAAATGACCTCAACTCCCTCAATGCCTTTGCATAATGCTAATATTTGCATGCAGGACTGAACAAATTGAGCGTCTAAAATGCCAAACTTTAGAAGCTGGAGACATTTGAGCCTCGAGTGAGGGAAAAATTCCTCAATCTATGTCAGCTGTCACCGGGTAACGGCACAGACAAATGCTGTTGGTCACCAACGGGCTTTGAACCTAAAAAAAATGTATTACCCTCATTCCAGAAACAACGCGATTCTGAACAGTCCTGAACAATCTGAACCATGTTTATAAAATTGACTACCAACGACTCGTTTGTTTCTTTATTTTGTGTCGAATAATTACATTGCAGAAATTGAGTATCTATACCCCTTAACCCTAGAACATAGTACAGAACAATAGCCGACATTGAAATTAAAGTGTACAATCATGTTGCTCACTAGGGGAGCATTTGTGAACCTGTCGTTTGGAAATGTGCATTTTCGGTGATTGCACAGTAATGTGCTTTGCCGCCAGGAATCAAGTACAAAATGAGGAAGGTACATATACCAATATCCGGCACCTCTAACTCTACAAAAAAATGTTGAACTTGGATTTAACCCCACCAAAATTAGATACATTTTGTAATAGTTCATTCCGTATTTGTTAAAATATGCCAGTGCATTTTGATGGTGGAAGATTTTATCACGAGGTTTTCGATTAAGCAACTCATGAGGAAATGATGTTAGCTTATCGCATTATCTTTCCATGGAGCAAAAACCATCGAAATCCTCGTTCTTTACGATTCAAAAGCAAATTTTGATGAACTTGTGTCATGAACGAGAGTAAAACAGACTGTGTGTTCATTTGCATAACAACTTGCCGTATAACCCTTTCTTCATTCATTAATTGTTGAACAAATATTTATTTGAAATATTTGTGCTCGAAGTTCAAACGCATCATTTATTAAAAATCTGCACAGCGCGTCAGTGCAGTTCTGAACTGTTCCCGTTGGGGTTCCTGGATGTTCCAATAGTATTCAGGAGACTAACATCTGATAAGTTACCTACTATGCCCTGGGAAGCCCGGAGGCGAAATTTGCTCACAGCAACGATTTATATTTGCCTGATTGTGTAACAGACGAAGAAATATTACGCTTGCGACATTAACCCTAATCGGGTCAGGATCGACATCAATAATCTGAAGTGTGACGGTGTGGGGCCGTCGTTATCGAACGATTACTTCAGTCTGCCATTTGCGGGGTTGCGGTTATTGCCAATAAGGAAGAAATGGCCATATTTTCATCACATGTTAGGTTTAAATTGTGGATTGATCAACTGTGAAGAGTGTGGTTGAGAAGCTTACACTGATTGAGAGTACAGAGAACAACACTCACTGTCAGATAAATCTACACTCATCTACTGACAACACATACTGATAGATAAATTTGTTTCCATCTACCAATAACACACACTGACACATAAATCTGTCTTCATTTACCAACACCACTCACATACTCATGAATCTGTTCTCATCTGCCAAGAACACTCACTGATCCATAAATCTATTCTCATCTACCAGTAACAATCACTGACAGATGAGTCTGTTCTCATCAACCAACAACTCCCGATAACAGATGCGTCTGTTCTCATCTACCAGCAACACCCACTGACACATAAATCAGTTCTTATGTACCAACAACTCTCACTGTCAGATAAATCTGTTTGCAACTACAAACAACACTCACGAATACAAAATTCTGTTTATATATGCCAACAACACTCATTGACATATAAATCTGGCCTCATCTACCAACAACACTCCAGATTATAAATCTGTTTGCATCTACCAACACTCACGGACGGATAAATCTGTTGTCATCCACCAACAAAACTCGGGGACATAAAAATCTGTTCATACCTACCAACCAAACTGACACTGACCAACTTCACTCACTGACTCATAAATCTGTTCTCATCTTCGAACTCAATTACTGACAGACATAACTTTGTTCATCTACCAACAACACTCCAAACTGTTTGCTGTCACAGGAACCTGTTGTCATTTACAAGCAACACTCACTGACATAAATCTGTTCCTATCTACCAACGGTTGCGGAATCCAACATTGATTTTTCTTTTTAATTGCAAACAGAACTGACTGTTCATTTTACTATGAAATATCCAATATTACTCACGATGTATAAATTTACCTAAAACCTACGGTCGATGTTAGGTTTCAGTACAAATGATTGATAAAACGACTCATGTGCATGTCATCAAACTGTTTACTGATTCGTTGATGTTCGATCTGACTGATAAAGTAATGTTCATCGGAAATTACCACATTTTCCGTAATCAATTAGTTACATCATCATCAGCGAACCACAAAGGATTTTACCTCGGAATTCCACGACAATGTGTTGGATGACCAAGGTTTATTTGAAGCAGACTTAATCAATGATAAATCAGATAATTTCATCGCTATTTAAAACTTTAGCCTTTTATTCGATTATATCTTTTTGTTCAATGTTCAGAAATGTTGAGAGATGATCTTATCCCTTGTGCTTTTATTTTAAATACAAAATGCGTACAATCTCAACACATGGAAGAGTCATGATAACACCTCCTCATAGACATATGGCAGCAACCCACATGAATGCTGTTGCCGACGGCAAAGCGCTCCTCGTGCGGTTCTCCTTTCACCACAGCCCTATTGAGTCTCATTATTCAACACATTACGGTACTGCAAACAAACTTTTCAATCACTTAGGTTAAGTTGTGTGCTCAAGCCAGCGTCCCCAGCAGGGCCAGACAGCTTAGACTGGGTAACTCATACTGCCGGGCCCTCCATAATCTTCAGCCTCATATATCTTGACGAGATAGGCAGGAGAGTGAAAGGTCATAATGGTGTTGTCAGACTCTTCGTCAACTCACCACTATCCCAGTTATTCTTCCCTTCGATTCCCTTTGTGATTCCGATCCACCTCAGAACTCGTGGATCTACTCTTTGACCCTGGTACTGAGTCAAAAATTATCATACAAGATTCATCACCACCTCGTAACTTCTGACATGCCTCTCAAACTTTTCGTCACATTTACATTCGACCTTCTACTTCCAGTTCATTGAGCCCCTCCAAGTCTTAGTCGAAGTCAGCACAATTTATAGGTGTTAAGAAGCGTAAGAAGACAACCATAGGCCTTTTGTCCCGGACTGGGTAGCCCTTTGATAGTAATAAAATTAGTAGAACGCCTAAGAGAGCATCATGTGTCAGTGTATTTTCTGGTTTAATAGATCAGCAATGGGAAAGTTTTTAGAGAAAAAATATCATGTACCGATGATACTCGGAACAACTTAAATCAGCACCTGATGAGGTAGCCACCGACCCACAATGTTGATCTCAGATTGTCACAGTTTCATTCCTCGTTAAACCAATGATGACCGGTGTCATTGCTGGACACCATTTTGCCACGAGTAGGAAGCAATGCCTAGCCCCTTTTTTACGATGCTAGTGGCAATGCCGAGCATTAATGTACCCGTACTGGTGTCAATGCTGGACACCGTTTTCACGAATATTTTATTGAGAGTGCTATAGCTTGCAGCTATTTAGCTGCGCTGCGATAATTTTAGAATTTGTCAAGCCGTGACTTGAACGTTTGGATTGTATAGCTGTTTACACTCACCGCGGGGAGTCTGTTCCATTCTTCGACAACCCTTTACATTAAGAAATTGCGCGTGATATGAAATTTGAAACGCCTAACAACGATTTTGTATTCTTCATTCCTGGTCACTCTGTTCGCATCTAGGGTGAGAAGGCTTGCTCGCTCGACGTTTTCTTTACCCTTCATAATCTTCTATGCTTCGATCATGTCACCTCTGACTCTACCCTTGTAAAGCTAATATAGGTTGAGTTTGCGTAGTTAAGGGAAGTGAGGTGGATGAAAATAAATCGTGCATCATTATCAACGAACGCGTTGTCTTATTTTGTTGGCAACATGCAGGAAATGTTCGAAAACTCAACCATCTAGAAACTTATAAATAACATATAAAAACGTTACTCAAAGACGACACTATCTGATCTGATATAGACTGCCATTAAAAAAAATTGTGCAAATGATCCCTTCCATTGATTGCGCGGTGTTTGCGAGTTTGGTCGATACTCAATGAAGTAAGTGTAAAGATGAGGGATAAGAAACATGACGATATGAGGGAATAAACAAATCAGTTTTCAAACTATCCCCATCGTGAAACTATCACAGCAGTAACAATGCATTGAACAACCTATCAAAGCCACACGTGACTCGCAAACAGCGTACGCATATTTCAGTCTGCCGATGGGCACAAGCTTCGATACGAATAGTGTTAGCATATTGATATGACTTAACTTGTTGATCTGAAAACAGCCGCAAGGCCCAGAAATTGAGGATTGAGCAATAATACCCTACTCTGCCATTTTTTTATGTGATGGTGAATGGAGTTTCGATTTGAAGCGAGTGATTTTCATTTCACTCTTCCTCATGAACCAAAGCTTTGTGAAAAAATAAATAAATTACGTTAAAAGTGTATACGCTGAGTTTTTTCATCCGAATGCATGAGTCATGTTCTAGTACATTTATAATTTTGAGCTTCGATTTCATTAACTAGTAATATTTATTCGTGATTTATATATATTCTTTCTCAACAGAGAAGTCATTGTGTTAAATAAAACCAAACAACTAGCCTTGTTATACCCTCGGGTATATCAATCTTGATCGTTTGTCCTCAAAGAAAGATACATTACTTTGAATATAAAAATAGAAAAATGATTCAAATTCAGGTGTGTATCATCTTCTTTTCCGCTCTGACTTCATTTCTTCACCCATATCGTATATAAAAAAATCTGTCCGAACACTATAATACCAACCAGGCAACAACGTATTGCAATTTTAAATAAACTTAATTTACAATCGTAATTTTTTTCTTTTCAAAAATTAATATCTGCGAGCGATTTGCAATTAT
>SDVV010000910.1:0-28076 GCA_016164225.1 Gammarus roeselii | reverse complement strand
AGAGTCAAGTGGAAAGATTTGATAAGAAAAAAGCTTAAATCAATGAAGAAATACCTAACATAAGTATGAAAACGGGGGAGGAAATAAACCTTGGCTAGATTAGGTTAGGATGAGTTAGGTTTTTGGTCATCATCACAAACCTTTAGTGAAAAATGTTTTAGTGGATATTGTGAACGCTCAAATAAGACAAGTATTCTGAATTGGAACGCAATCTCATAACAAAGCCTGAGTTAAATAATAACTTAATAACTGCCAACATATCGCAAACATTTATATAAGTAAGACTTGCGGGAATAAGCATCTAGTAAAGACATACGAGCTGATAACATAATTGAGATTTACATCTGATTATTGATTTTTTTTTAAACTAACTCTACACAAATCCGGTTGATTAACTCTCCAAGACGACATGGAAACGGACCTAAATCCAACCCCCAACATTCCATGAAAATTAGGCGAATTTATATCAAATACAGATATATTCCTCTGATCAATAATCAAAACATACAACAACAACTATAAAATAGCTAAATAACATTCTCTTATCTACTCTGAGCAGCATTGATTCACTATCATATACGGTATATCCTTCCACACCCAGATCATAAATCCAACTCCAATATCCCACGTGATCTGGTTCATGAAAAGTCATATACTAACATATCAGACATACCGAAGATAAGTGACATTTAAAACTGAGTTAATACGAATAATGTTATTTCTACTACGATACCTGTTCAAATCTATAACGAATTCGTAGATCTAACTTATGCAATGCCTCTAGTAGGATAAAATCTAAGCCCACTGTGTCGTAACAACAACCTCTACACTGCTTTACTAGGTCACTTCTCAGAGGTAACACCCAGTCACGGCACAGTACCTCAGACGTACCATGCATCTGTTAAGTCCGTCATCCCTGAACAACGTCGAGCAAAGTCACATCCTGGAGATGGTCAAAAATCTATACACAGGTACAGTGGTCATGAATGGGGCTGACATGAGTCTCAAATAGTGTGGCCATAAAAATCTGGGGACCTGTTCACTGACGTCCTAGGTAAGTCACTATAACGATCAGCAGCTTGTCAAATAACCTCTCTAACAAACACACGGAAGTTAAGATCGACATTCACAAGAAATTACAAATCTCGTTGAACTTGGACGAACTCCAAATGACAACCAAAGAGTGTAAGCCACCTCTACACCAGGACCCTTCCATCCAGTAAATTGTCTTCTAAACGGTCAAATATACACTTGCTAGGGTTCAATGACGAAATTCAACAAAGATGCAGTACGGACTTACATCCCGTAAACATACAATCCTATGATTATCGTGGAAAAATCATACAACGTCAACAACAGCAACTAAAAAAAATAGCCAAATAAGATGCTCACATTAAAAATGTAATGCACAATGGTATCGAGCGAAGTAAATCAGAAATAAACGGATGCGCAACGAGCTTTTGCCTATGGGACACCTCTAACTCCTCCTAAATATTGAGGAATGGTCCTACTATAAACATACAACAAAGTAACAACAAGACCGAGTTTGTAACAAATGGACTCTTCTATATCTATAATAACCACGTCAAACCTTGTACCAGGATGTAAAAAGGTATATAAAACATGAAAAATATACAACTAACTAATTTATATATGAAATAATGTTCTACATTGCAGGTATAAACTTAATATATCCTGATATTGTATGAAATACCCAATACCTTAGATCGATTATGTAAACTGTACAGAAAAGATACAAAACTGAAAACACAAACTAAAACTCTCGAATTATAACAAAGCAAGAAGATCAATTCTCTACCATACCCAAAACATACAATAAAAACCGTGACGATTGAGAAGGAATAGCATGTAACCAACCAATTAACTGACGTAATTAAGATACCAGGACATGCGAGCAACATACGCTGAAGGCTATAGTAAATGGTGTGGAATACTTCTACACAAACACGCTAAACTATATACAAAATCTGATGAAATTACTCTCCAACTCAGTCCTAAACAGGGTTAAATTAACATTTCTTTAACTAAAGTAACCACGGCATAATCGTAACAGAATGTCTTAAATACATATATAATACCAAAATGAGGCAATAACCGACCAATTATGCCAGAAATAGTGAGCTACATGGAAGATGCAGAACTGAAATATCCTAAAAATTTCTATAACTTTATGAGATAACTATTCAAAATTCCAAAAACAATAGAAAATTCAACATATATCAAACGATCATTACTAGGAATACATAACACCATATAATAACTTACAATATGTCCACATTGTTCAGGTACTCTCGCGATTGGAACACCTTGTCAATGGAACACCGATATATCTGGTTCAAACCTGGATAATGTATTATGTGGTATATAGATTCTCGAACGAAGCTGCTGCATCAACCCAAAATACAAACATCAACTCGCCCAACTAACAGACTAATAAACCATACTATTCCTATAGATATTATATACATATGAAATAAATAGATGGAAAACACAAAACATAGCCTATATTCAATATCAAGCTGGTACCAAGCATCCCACCGCTAAAAATGAGTCAATTATACCCTCAATTAGATGAGAATATGAACATAATATACAGTGAAAATATATAGAATTAAAATCCAGACATAAAACATATAACGATACATACACTCAAACATGGCGAACATGCCCCGGAAATAATTTAAATGACAAAGAACAGGTAGGAGCAATCTCATCTAATTTTCCAGAAGCGGATTCAACTTTTCGCCTAGGGGGTCCTCCACCGCACCCCTCCAGAAACTTGGTACAACGCTATCCCTACCAGAACCGAATGAATATATATAACGAGCAACAGTTAGTTACCAATTATACCCCAATACAACCATCTAAAGAAGAATAAACATATGTTAATCTAGTAAACATCATAATACTGTGCCCGCCGGATCAATTCAAAGAATACAAAGGCAATCAAATCACGTACCAATAGATACTTATCAATGACCGACGAGCTGTGAGTTCGCCTGACCCAGGAGGGGTCTAGGGTGTTTACCCAGCTGACACGATCCAGCTACTCAGTTGAGTGGGTCTGAATGATAATATGTGAGTTTCCAAACGTCTTCTTCTATGTGTAGGGAATGAAATGAACTTGACAATGAAAGAATTCTTAGTTTATTTATACTGAAGTGAAGAGAAGCCCTGAGACTGGCTTCAGGTTACTACCCACTCACAGATGACACATCCTAACTATTTATACACGACTGTGTGCCATGAGACAAATGAGTAAAGAGAATTCAAATACATATATGTGTACTAGTCTATACATCCATGATAACACGATTACTTGTCATTATCCTATTACATACGCAGTAAGATCACTTGAATGAATCAAATCTAACCTAATTACAGCAGGCGCAAATCCTCTGAGCAACAGATTGTGTCTTTGTATAGTATTACCAACACGTAGATATATAGTGACAAAATACGCGCTCACCCGGGTCAGTGACCTGCAGTGCTATGTTCAGATGCTGAATGGAGTGCTTCTCCGCGACCGCGTCCAGCGATCCTGGGCTGTCTTCCAATAGGTACCCTGGGTGTCGTTCTCTTTACACGTTGTAGATTTTGGGTGACTTTCCTATTGATGTTTTTCTTGATGAAGTAATGGCAAGGTAGACTGTGGGGAATCCCAAGTACTTTCGATCTTGAAGAGTCGTCGACTTACTTTGAAGATGCGTTGACTAACTTTGAATATACTTTGACTAACTGTATATACGTTGACTAACTGTAGGTTGTCTACGGGCAGTTAACGGGGGGATATGGGGGGGGGCTAACATTCTATTGAAGCAAAGAGTGCTCCAGTTACATGGTGACATCTCCTTATATAGTCTAAACGTGACGTCAGCGCCCAAAACTCACTTGGACAAAATCCGGGCCACTCCTCTAAACAATGTCGCAGTTCAAATAGTAATAAAAAATATAAGTAACACAAAGGCGTAGGGCCAACATCCTAACAACTACAAGGCAACCAGCCTTAACGAGAACGCAATATAAGCTTAAATACTAATAACATCTGTTTATCATCCTGTAGTTCAACATTGAAGCATCGGTTGCTGAGGGCATGCAGGCACCTTCAGGCCCCTTCAGGCCCCTTCAGGCCCCTCCAGGCCCCTTCAGGCTCCTTCTCATGCAGCGCGCTGTCTGCCAGTCCGGTGGTCTCCCTATTGGGGTTTTCCTTACAACAAACAAGTTTAAAAGACTTCGTGCATAGCTGATACAACATGCTGGCCGGTATCGCGTAGTCGCAACCGCGCCTCGACCGATCACTGCAGTGAGGGCTGTATAACTAATAATAAAACAGTGGAGTATACCATATATTCCAGTTATTTTCTGTAGTATCTTCCAGCACGCAGGATCCAGCTACAATACAATAAAAATTAAAATGATCCAAATATAAAGACTGCCAATCTAGTCCGCAAACCTCGCATCCAGCCCTCCGTTCCCCTTTCCTTCCCCCTTTCCGCTCCCCCGCCTGCTAGCTAATTCTTGCGCCAAACCAGTTCCTTCCCGTTTTCCGCCACTGACTCTAGATTGCACGTTTTGCGCGGCTGTCCCCGTCCCTGCCCCACCGCTAATTATGCCCTATCTTATGATTTCACTGAAAGGATATTCGGCCTTAGATACACTACTGAGGAAAAAAACGGATGGATTTAATCAAATACTATGACTTTTGCTGTATAATAATAAGCCACTCACATATTTCCGAATTTCACTAATACGAACTTTGGTCTGGATACCTAAATTATACAGCGATCGAGCAACGACAACCGGTTACAACGGTAACTACATCGTTTAATAATACCATAAATGAAATAATGATATAGTAATACAAACCCATTGAAATAACAGGGGTGCCTGCGATACTAAAAACCACGATATAAAATTATCATATTGAAAGATAATGGAATAATACACATACAGCCTACATACTATGTTATAGGCCAAAACCTCATGCGGATATGCAAATTAAATAAACTATAAGTCATACAATTAAATTTACCCTGTACAATACCTATTCACAAATCCTATCACAACGCTATAAGTGTCACTAAATTAAAACAACTTATTGTTTGAGCAAAGACTTGCAATAAATACCCAAATGAAAGGGCATCACAACGCTATAAGCTCAACCAAATAATACGACGTACCATTAAAAAGAATTCAATCCTACCAATACAGCCAAACCAATATGTACCAGGCTAACATTTCTTGCGAATAAGCCAACTAAAGAAACTATAACATTAATTCATACAAAAATACTTACCCTTTACAATACCTATTCACAAGCCATCAGTAATCATAACCAAACAATATTCACTAGGGCGTTTTCTTGACCCCTACCTAGAGGGCTGTTTCAAGACCCTTATCTCCAGCGCACGTTTAGGGACCCCTATATCCAGGGCACGTTTAAGGACCCCCATATTTAGGGCACGTTTAAGGACCCCTATATCCAGGGCATGTTTAAGGACCCATATATTTAGGGCACGTTTAGGGACGGTTATCTCGCGCGCCTGACTCACTCCCCCTAACCACCATTCAGGGCACGTTTGGGGACCCTTTACACTACTCGTGTGCCAGAGTGGGAGCGAGGAGAGGCCGCGGGCATGTGTCAGAGTGTTAACAGGTGTTTACAAGTGTAAAAACACCGTTTTACAACGAATATGTACCAATGCCGGCACCTTTTTTACCGTGCTAGTGTCAATGCCGGGCACTGATTTAACAGTATGGGTGTCAATGCCGGACACCATTTTTCACGAATATACCGGTGGAAGTGCAATTGATGTGATCTATTTTGCGGCGGTTTTGGTAGAATTTGTCGAGCTGTGACTTGAACGTTTCGATTGTATCGCTGTTCACAACTTCCGCGGGAAGTCTGTTCCATTCTTCGACAACCCTATACGAGAAGAAATTGCGCGTGATATCGAGTGAGAAACGCTTGCCAACACTTTTGTATCCATTATTCCCGGTCACTCCCTAAAGTGAAAAGGCTTGCTCGCTCGACGCTTTACTTACCCTTCATATTCTTCTACACTTCGATCATGTCACCTCTGACTCTACGTTTCTCTAGCGAATAAAGGTTGAGTTCGCGCAGTCTCTCTTCGTACGATTTATTGCGCAGCAAAGGGATTAGTTTGGTAGCTCTACGTTGGACCTTCTCTAATTTAATAAGTTTTTTTCTGATGTATGGAGACCAAAATTGGACGGAATACTCAAGGTGCGGTTTAACAAATGCAGTGTATAACATGCGAATACTATTGCTGCTCTTGCTTGTACGAGATTGTGCGGGAAATAATGCCAAACCTTTTATTGCCTTTTTTGGCTGCATCGTTACATTGCTTGCTGCTTTTCAAGTCGTTACTAATGATGAAACCTAGATCTCTCTCTTCGGTGACAGGTATCAGTTTCTTTCCGAACATTGAATATTCGTTTTTTGGGTTACGGTGACTAATGTGCATAACTTTACACTAGTCGACATTGAATTTCATTTGCCACTTTTCTGACCATTCAACAATTTTGTTTAAGTCAAATTGGATCTGCTCACATTCGAGTTTGGTTTGTAGCTTGGTATCGTCTGCATACTCACTAATGTTCGAGGGTACGTTGGTGTCGAAATCATTTATGAAAATTATGAAGAGAACTGGACCTAACACAGATCCTTGGGACACGCCGCTTGTAACTTTACCCCAATTGGAGGAAGCTCCATTAAGTACGACTCGCTGCCGTCTGTCCGAAAGCCAGCATTTTATCCAGTTATTGAATTCACCCCGAATACCGGTGTTGTGCAGCTTACTAACCAAGCGTTTGTGAGGGACTTTGTCGAAAGTCTTTTGAAAGTCAAGGTAAATGATGTCGATCGGAGATTTCGCTTCGTGAAATTCAATTATACTCTTGAAAAAAACGGCAGGTTAGTAAGACATGAACGATTGCGTCTGAAGCCATGCTGAGAGTGACCTATTAACTGATTTAATTCTAGGAATTCTGTAACTTTATCCGTGTCGGAGTTATTGAAGTCTCCAAGTACTATACTGTTTTGTGTTCTGACCACATCGACGAGGGTGTTGTAAAAATCAATATCATCTGCGACAATGCTCTTGGGAGGACGATAAACTAGTGTGATTTGACACTTTGTATGTTAACCGACTACTTTAATTGAAACTATGTCGTGTCTGCTGCTTGTAATAGAGACTTCTATGGTTTGTCGAGAATTTCTTACGAGGAACTATACTTCTCACCCTCACGGTCTAGTCTATCTTCATGAAATAGGGAAAATCCTGGGAAAGTGAATTTGCCCAGGTAATTTCTAGTGCTCGATTTCATCCACGATTCGGTGATGGCTATTATGTCGATTTCATCGTTACTCGCCGAGATTTCCAATTCATCGATTTTGTCTAGGAGACTTCTAGCGTTTACATAGTAACATTTGAGAGTATTTTGGCTCGGAATCCTGCCAGAAACTCTTCGGTTGCGGTCGGGGGCTGCTGTTACTTCGATGGAACCTTTTTTTAGTGGTGAATCTATTTTTGTTGGCTGTTCCTCTATCGTTACTGCAGGGTCCGTGATTGCTACTTGCTCGGGCGGCGGCTGTTGACTCATTCCGTTGAGCAGTAATGCCGGAGTCATGGGTTGGGCATCGAGAATGTTTTTTGATTTAGTTTCGGTGACTAGGCCAGCACCGATATTCTGGAGAATGCTTCCGATGGTATCAAGCCCAGAGTGTTTATGCGTGCCTTGTTGGTGATTCTATCGAATTCATAGTTTTTGAAGTTGATCATCGTTTCTCAATGGATCGCGAATGAGATTTGTTGTGCTTTGCAGAACGTTGCTCTGCGATTATTTAGAAATATAATCTCGCTTAATTTGTTACTACTTTGGTTTGGATGGGGCAGAATGCCAGTGACATGGATGTTCGCGTGCGATCGTTTGATGTTTGTTAGCATGGTTTTATACCTTACCCATTTTTCTTCCGTCTGCGCCACCACGTCTTTTTGCCCCGACTTGTAGTATGATCGGTTTATAAGAAGGTATGTTTTTATTTTTGATTATTCCTTCTATATTGTCAATTTTCCAGCCTGGTTTACCGAGTATTTTTAATTGGACTCTCTCTTTACGCTGATTTTGTTTGATGGAGGTGACATTGTAATCGCCAATCGCAATAATTTTCTCTGTGTTTTGATAGTCTATTTCATCAGGCAATACACCGAAACGGTGGCTTGTATCAGTTCGGGTGTGGCAGGACTGTCGCCCGACCTATGATGCTTTGCCACTGACTGCCTGACGCCTGTTTACAACAGTTGTGTAGAGTGTCTCAACAATGTTGACCTTTTTTTTCTTCTATCAATTTGATACAGTCGTTGGTCTCTAAGTCTATAGCTGTAAGATTCTTTGCCAATTCTGAGCCTAAGTGCACTAGGAGTTCATTAACCCGATGCAGGGTAGTTTTAGCAATTTCGTTTGTTGTTTCTACTTCCATGTTTGAGTTCGCAAAATTGTTCCTGCACGCTTTCCAGTTCTAAATCAACTGCTAGCAGCCTTGCAATGGCGTTAACTGCATCTGCGTTGGGTGAGCCACCAGAAACATGAGTTAACTGTGCTTTCAGTTGTTTAATCTCTTCGGCGTGTTGGCAGAATTTACAGCTCGCTATTTTGCACTCTTCGTTTGAAGGCGTACTACGCGTTTGACTAGAAGAGCTACCACCATACATTAGTTCCGGAGTGTACGATTGGCGGTAAGTTACACATTCCAGTTTCGCAGCAGGAGTCATCTTGGACTTGTTAAGTGTGCAGCTACAAACCGCGAACTTAGAGACATAGTGCTATATTCTTTATCCTTGTAAACAGCAGATATGTGAATAATAAGTTCAACTAGACGCGGGATGAGATGATTTTTATTTCAAAATGACCTACAGATGTTTTTTTGGGTGATTCATGTATGACCTACAGTGATGAGTTTTTGCGGGTGATTATGTGAGTCTAACTTGAGATGAAAACTAAACTCAACTCAGGCTAATATGAAATTATTCTTTCCTAACTAACAAACAATTATCAGCCTGTTTACAAGGGATAAATGAAAGGTATGAATTATTTATGAGATTCTTGAATTGTATTGCGTTTACTTTACAGTAATATTTTAGTCACTTTACATGGACAGATGTCAGGCGCCAATTGCATTTATTTTTGTTCATTATTTATGTTTTTTCAACGCAATTGGTGCACATTTTCTGAATTTAGATATGTATGAATTTTTTGTTACATGATAAGGTTGTATTCCTATTTACACTGAAAAAGTAACTTACATGAAATATGCACAGTTGAAATTGAGTTGAGGTACTGCACGAATGCTGGGAAGGTTAACAGGCTGGTCCTTGTACAGGGCCCCTGCAGTGAAATGTATACCTTCTGTTGAGGCGAGAGAGGAATGCCCTCTGCGGTGAGGGTAAGGGAGCCCTCTTCGACACTCAGCTGCACCACTTCTAGCCTGTTTTCCGGAGAGGCTAGACTGTTTTCGATGAATATTTTTCCAATATTGAATTCAAATAGTTAACAGTTTGATGAGGATGATAAATATGAATGGGGTGATAAGAAGCTTGTGCGTGAAACGATGATACATTTACGGCACGAATTCAAATAAGAAACTTGCGATATCAAACAAGTGATAGCGTAGTTATCCCAAACGCAGTATTTATACATCTAAATTTACGGGGACGCATATCGACGATTCTATACGAATCTAATTCGAAATTCAAGGATATGGATATGAACGATTCTGAACGAATTTAATTCGAATGCGAATCGGTTGCGCGGTAGCGACGCAAAGTTACTTCCTACGCTGGATTGAGATGAATGCAAAGCAAAGCAAATCAATCATAGCAGCTCCCTTCTGCTGATTAAAATTGGTTTTACTTGACTGACTGAAAACAGCTCCGTAGGTGCGGCAGTCTATACCGTCTTCCTCAAGCCAATGGGTTCGGGATTCACACCCCGCCGTCGCTCATCAGCACCTAAGGTTGGAATTAAAGGGAGGATAGGGATGACTTAGATTTCACAGCCTAGCGTAGAGGAATCTAGCGACCCTACCTAAGCCTAGCCGGAGAGAGTTTACCGTCCTGGTGCGAAGAACTGCGCACATGCGTTCGCTACGAAGGTTGACGCGGCTGTAAGTAGGATCAATGAGAGCGAGGTGGGGCAATAGAGCGTGTGTCAGATTGGGAGCGAGGAGAGGCAGCAAAGTATGTGTCAGAGGGGGAGCGAGGTGAGGCAGCAAAGCATGTGTCAGAGTGGGAGCAAGGTGAGGCAGCAAAGCATGTGTATGAGTGGTAGCGAGGAGAGGCAGCAAATCATGGTTCAGAGTGGGGAGCGAGGTGAGGCAGCAAAGCATGTGTCAGAGGGGGAGCGAGGTAAGGCAGCAAAGCATGTGTCAGAGTGGGAGCGAGGGGAGGCAGCAAAGCATGTGTATGAGTGGTAGCGAGGAGAGGCAGCGAAGCATGGTTCAGAGTGGGGAGCGTGGTGAGGCAGCAAAGCATGTGTCAGAGTGGGAGCGAGGGGAGGCAGCAAAGCATGTGTATGAGTGGTAGCGAGGAGAGGCAGCAAAGCAAGGTTTAGAGTGGGGAGCGAGGTGAGTGCTTGGTTCGCTGTGAAAGTGGGACTGAGACAAGGCTTCGTTGTCTCCCTGGCTGTTCAATCTATGCCAGGGAGGTGAACACGAGTGAATTGGTTCGAGGTTTGGAGCAGTTGGGCGAATTTGTCAGTTGAGTCATTTGCGGTATTCAGATGATGCGGCACTGGTGGCGGATTTTGAAAAGTTTTGCAGGCTATTGTCGACGTTTGGCAAAGTGTGTGGCAGGGGGAAGCTGCGAGTTAACGAGATAAAAAGTAAAGTAATAATATGTTCGCGGAATGTCGATGCGAGCAAAATCTTAAATGGAAAATTAATGGAAAAAATTCAGTATTTTAAGTACCTGGGCTCTCACACAAGCTGACGATGGCCTACTGATCCCCGTCCCTCTTCTCCAACAGCAACAAGTTGGCATGACACGTTAGTGATATCCGTCTCTCTGATCCCACAGCAGCACGCGTGCGTGAGACGCTGCTGATCCCCCGTTCCTCCGCTCCCTAAGCAGCACGCGGGCCTGAGACGCTACTGATCCCCTTTCCTCCGCTCCCAAAGCAGCAGCTCGCCTGCGTGTCACCACTCACAACAATTTCAGTCCCAGACGGACTTTGGCAATAACACGCAAATGAGGCGAAAAGTTGGAGTGTCCATGGCGCCTGCAGCACCGGTTGATGTGAAGAGGTCGTCACCCTGATCGATGCCTGTAATGGAATGAAGAGTGTCACCCCGACAGTCTTATGAAGCCGGTTGATGGAAAAAGTTCGTCACCCTGATCGATGCCTGTAATGGAATGAAGAGTGTCACCCCAACAGTCTAATGAAGCCGGTTGATGGGAAGAGTTCGTCACCCTGATCGATGCCTGTAATGGAATGAAGAGTGTCACTCCGACAGTCTAATGAAGCCGGTTGATGGGAAGAGTTCGTCACCCTGATCGATGCCTGTAATGGAATAAAGAGTGTCACCCCGAAAGTCTAATGAAGCCGGTTGATGGGAGGAGTTCATCACCCTGATCGATGCCTGTATTGGAATGTATAAGGTCACCCCGACAGTCTAATGAAGCCGAATGATGGGATGAGTTCGCCCCCCTGATCGATGCCATTAATATAATGGAGAACGTCACCCCATCAGTTTATGAAGCCTGTTGATGGGAAGAATTCGTCACCCTGATCGATGCCTGTAATGGAATTGAGAGTGTCACCCCGTCAGTTTATGAAGCCGGTTAATGGGAAGAGTTCGTCACCCTGACCGATGCCTGTAATGGAATGGAGAGCGTCACCTCGTCAGTTTATGAAGCCGGTTAATGGGAAGGGTTCGTCACCCTGATCGATGCCGGTAACGGAATGGAGAGTTTCACCCCGTCAGTTTATGAAGCCGGTTGATGGAAAAAGTTCGTCACCCTGATCGATGTCTGTGATTTAATGGAGAGTGTCACCCCGTCAGTTTATGAAGCCGCTTGATGGAAAGAATTCTTCACTCTGATCGATGCCTGTAATGGAATGAAGAGTGTCACCCCGACAGTCTAATGAAGCCGATTGATGGGAAGAGTTCGTCACCCTGATCGATGCCTGTAATGGAATGAAGAGTGTCACCCAAACAGTCTAATGAAGCCGGTTTACGGGAAGAGTTCCGGTTGAAGCCGGTTGATGGGAAGGGTTCGTCACCCTGATCGATGCCGTAATGGAATGGGGAGTGTCACCCCGTCAGTTTATGAAGCCGGTTGATGGGAAGAGTTCGTCACCCTGATCGATGCCGGTAACGGAATAGAGTGTCACCCCGTCAGTTTATGAAGCCGGTTGATGGGAAGATTTCGTCTCCCTGATCGATGCCTGTAATGGAATTAGGAGTGTCACCCCGACAGTCTAATGACGTCGGTTGATGGAAGAGTTCGTCAGCCTGATCGATGCCTTTAATGGAATGAAGAATTTCACCCCGGCAGTCTAATTAAGCCAACGTATTAGTTGACTTTCATGATTTCGTTTCTAAACAATAATTCAAAATATTCCGAATGATGAAATTTAGTGTAAAGAGTCCAGCATTTCCTCGTACGATGACTACTATACTCACAGTTCTTCGTCACGCACTGCCATGGTAAGAGTCCAGCATTTTCTCTTATGATGACTACTATACTCACGGTTATTTGTCACGCACTGCCATCGTGAAATGGTCACCCCACGTGCTATCGTCCCCATCGATCTCGGATACGTGATCATTGAATTTTTTAGAGCGCCGACTAATTGCAACCAATCAGTGTTCTGTTTGACGGACAGGAACACCAAAGAACACATTTTTTGTGTGGGGAACAGATAAGACGAAAATAGCATCTCCTACGTGAAGGCATGGTACTACAGTAAGCTAGAACAATGTGTAGTTTTCAGCTTGTGTAACATCATCGGGCAGTTGGGTTCTGATATCGGCGTAATTTGGACCCCGTGATACACTTCATTACATTTTGATACACAATTTCTTTCAATTGGAGGTTCATAAAAAGTATTGGAAGCCGTCGCCAGGAATTAACACCCCCCTCTCACTCTCGTCGTCGTCATGAATTAACACCCCCTTCTCTGCCACCCTTTTTGTCAACTGCGACGTGGCGCTGCTAAGACAGGTGCCATGATGTGGTGCAGCGGCCTCCGTTGCCAGCAAGCAGACTGTGCTGGCACTAGGGCCAAGAATAAGATGGCAGTGAAGGGATCAGGAGAGGTCCGGAAGACAACACCACTCGGTATTTGTTCAAGATTGCACGATGGCAGTTCATGGCAGAAGCTTGAACCTCCCGGGCTATTTGTTTAGATATGGAGTCCTGTAAAGCTGTCACCAATTCTTGTTATGAAAAATATTCATTTCCAAATTTCTATGTGTATTTTAGTTAAGTAAGAAGATAGATCAATGTCCGAAAGAATAAGTATAAATCAAATTCCTATTTTGTGAGCGGTAGCTTATACCGATCTCACAAACCTGTCATATTGTCATTGATTGTGAGCTTATTATGATTAGCCTCGTAATGCAATTATACTATCGAGTATTAAATTACAAAGTTCATTTATTGATGCAAACAAGACATGAATTGACTGGAGGGCAACCAACGTTAGAATCCACCACAACATTGGACGACATTCACTTACTTCTGAGGGACGGGAGGCCAGATGCTGAATCCATTGTGCTCGGCCACGCATGCAGTCGCATTACGACCCTCTTCAATGATTTGCAATTGTTAAGGGCATTGAGTACGACCCTGGGCCCCAGCAACCGGGAATAGTAGGTTATTTATAGGCAAATAACTGACTCACGCAATAACATAAAGACCCCGATAGCATTGGCATCGCCCAGACGATAAGATACAAGCCTTTGGTGTTATGGCATAGCCCGGACCATAAGGTAGAAGCTTTTGTTGCAATGGCATTGCCCAGACGAAAAGATACAAGCCTTTGTTGCGCTAGCATTGAGCACAAGGTATCATAGAGGCCTCTGTTGCAATTGCCTTGCCTCGAAATAGATAACATCAACTGTTGTGTAGAGCAGCCGCATCGATTATTTAGTATTTAACTTCCTATACCTGAAATACAAGCCAGTAAGAACGACGAAAGAAATAGCTGGGCATTCGCAAAAATCCTCGTCATCGACGACACTAACATGAGTTCGTCTGTTATTTACATCAGCTGATCTGCACGTACATTCCACTAAGCCTTGCACAAATAGGTTGTTAATTGAAACAGATTTGTTATGATAGTTAATTTTATTGTGATAAAGAGGGTCAGAAGATGAATAGCCACATTTTGATATATTTACAAATCTAAGCAACGATGTGGGAAAGCTTCTTCACGTCACGAGAACCGCTTTTTGACAAATTAGTCTCTGTTGTCACATTGGTAACTTTCGCTACTCCACGCAGCAGCGCTTCGTCCAGAGAGGCTCTGCTGATAGGTTGGTCTGATAACTCTCCTGGACCATAAATGGCTTACGCCTGTAACGGGAAGCCCTGCACCCTTGCTGGCCCATGGCCTGCTGTGTCCTGCCTGTCGGTCAAACCAGTGGCTACCATGGCACTAAGCCATGCACCCTTGCTGGCCCATGGCCTGCTGTGTCCCGTCTGTCGGCCAAACCAGTGGCTATCCATGACACTAAGCCCTGCACCCTTGTTGGATCGTGGCCTGCTGTGTCCCGCCTGTCGGCCTAACCAGTGGCTATCCATGGCACTAAGCCCTGCACCCTTGCTTGTTCATGGCCTGCTGTGTCCTGCCTGTTGGCCTAACCAGTGGCTATCCATGGCACTAAGCCCTGCACCCTTGCTGGTTCATGACCTGCTGTGTATGCCTGTTGGCCTAACCAGTGGCTATCCATGGCACTAAGCCCTGCACCCTTGCTGGTCCATGGCCTGCTGTGTTCCGCCTGATGACCTAACCAGTGGCTATCCAAGGCACTAAGCCCTGCATCCCTGCTGGCCCATGGCCTGCTGTGTTCCGCCTGTCGGCCTAACCAATGGCCATCCATGGCCCTAGTCCGGTCCCCGTTTACCCCTCTCTCCACGGGCCAAGATCCTGACTGACGAGACACGGAACCCTCAGCTCCAGAAAAGCGGCCGCTCGCATCTTGGATTATGAGAAAAGTTCACTAGGACCAACTCCTGAAATGTGCTGTTGAGCCATTCCAAATCATCCATGACTCTCCAAAAGTTTGACCATTGGAAAACTTTGTGTTTCCTCGGAAGTCTTTCGCCATAAAAAATCCATTTCGTTTTTGCATGTCGATACGAATAAACAATACACACAAAAAAGTGATCAAACTCTCTATTTGCAGGTCTTATTTGAATCATTTGCGTTGTGTAGCAAAAAAGATGCATAGCTTGTGATGTTTATGTTACCGTTTGCAAGTCCCGGGACCCTTTGTTTAAAGTATATTAACAGAAGCTTGCCAGAGCACCTGCAGGCTCGGCCGCGTGGGCCGAGGCCGTTTGTTAGCTTTTGTGCTCTAGGACCCCAGTTTTTTACTTCCTTTCTCCATGTCTTATTTGGTACGTAAAGTGTTTACCAGAACTCAAAATGGCGGGCAAGTACTGTTGAAACGACATGTTGCGAATTTTCGCTTGGAACTACGCAAAGGTGGCTGATAGTAGGACAGCACTCAGGACCGGTTGGTTCTACCCGTAGGTTTACAAGTATTTACTAGTGTACGCAGACAACAACAAGCCTATTGGCCCAAACTAGGCTGCCTTTTTAGAGCAAGAGGATTAGTTCTGAAGTAGAACGTCTAAGAAAACTTCATGTGCAATTTTTGTTTCAAAACATCAATGAGGGAACGGCTTAGCTATTTATCAGCGAACTTCGACTTGAACGTTTCGATTGTATTTCTGTTTACAACCTCCGCTGGAAATTTTGTTCCATTCTTCGACAACTCTATACGTGAAGTAATTGCGCGTGATGTCGGGTAAGAAACGTTTCCCAGCGATTTTGTATCCGATGTTCCCAGTCACTTCGTTCGTATCTAGAGTGAAAAAGCTTGCACGGTCGACGTTTTCCTAACCCTTCATAATCTTCCACGTTTCGGTCATGTCGCCTCTGACTAAACGTTTCTCTAGCAGTAAAGATTGAGTTCACGAGCCTGTCTTCGTACGATTTATTCCGCCGCGAAGGGGTGAGTTTGGTACCTCTACGTTGAACTTTTTCTAATTTAATAACGTCTTTTCTAAAATATGGAGACCAGAATTGAACGGAATACTCGAGATGCGGTCTAATAAATGCATTGTGTAAATTGAGGATACTTTCTTTGTTTTTTGTATTTTTTTAGTTTTTTTGCATTTTGTTGCCTTTCTTGGCAGCATCGTTACATTGCTTGATACTTTTTGAGTCGTTAATGATGATGACACCGAAATCTCTCTCTTCTGTGACAGGAATGAGTTTCTTTCCAGACATTGAGTATTCGTGTTTGAAGTTATGAGAACCAATGGGCATAACTTTACATTTGCCTACATTCAATTTAATTGGCCACTTATCTGCCTATTCAACAATTTTGCTCAAGTTTAGTTGGATTTGCTGACACTCTAGTTCTGTTTGCACTTTTTCTCCGATCTTAGTATCGTCTGCAAACTTGCTTATGTTTGAGAGTACGTTGCTATCGAGATTGTTAATGAATAATATGGAGAGAACTGGACTTAACAGGGATTCTTGAGGCACGCCGCTTGTGACATTACCCCAGGGGAGGAAGCTCCGTTGAGTACAACTCGCTGCCATCAGTCCGTAAGCCAGCATTTTATCCAGTTGTTAGGCTCGTCTCGAATGCCGATGCTGTGCAAATTACTTATTAGTCGATTGTGGGGGATTTTATCAAAGCCCTTTTGAAAGTCAAAGAAAATGATATCGATTGGAGATTTTGTTTCGTGTATTTCAATTACATCCATGAAAAAGAAGCAGGTTCGTAGGACACGAACTGTTGTGTCTATAGTCATGCTGAGAGCCGCCAATCAATTTGTTCGATTCTAAGAATTTAGTAATTTCATCCGTTATCAAACGCTCCATCAATTTGCCAATGACTGAGGGGAGACTAATTGGATGGTGGTTTCCTGGACATTATGGCCTTTTTTTCTAAAGATTGGGGTAACATTGGCCTCTTTCGATCCAGAGGGGCAGCTGCCATGTGAGTGAGATTGGTGAATACGCTTGATACATGTTCGGCGATTTAGTTTTTAGTCTCTTAAAATTCTGGGATGAACTTGGTCTGGCCATTGAGATTTCAAGACTTTCAATTTATCTATATATTTGATAACTTTGACAGGGGAGAAGTTCACTAGGCTCAAGGCTTCAATTCGTTTTTCCGCGATGATATCCTCAGGACTATGAATATCCTGATTCCCTAACGTAGATACAGAACAAAAATATCCATTAAATAGGACACTTACTTTGGTGTCGTCCGTTTCTAGCTAACCAACGTCATTCTCGAGAGGTCCAATTATAGATCTCCAATTTTTTTCCTCGAAATAAAAAATTATTTCGGACTAGGTTGGGCATTATCGGCAATTCAATTTTCCTATTCTTTCTTCCTACGTTTTTGTACCCTATTTAGATCACTTCTGCTGATGTTATATTCATTTTTAGTTACGTCGTCATGAGGATGTTCATGTTTTATCGAGTGCATTTCTTTAGTTTGTGACTGGAGCCGCTGCAATCCTCCTTTCCAGTACTTGGGCTGATTGACTGCTGTTCGCCTGTTTTTGCGCGGGATATGCTCATATTCGATATTTTCAAGCGCAGTCGAGAAATTGTTAAGTGACTGATTGCCATCTGGTCCGAAGATTATATTTGTAAACGCCATTTGCTCTCTTAATTAAGCCATCAAAGTTTACTAATCTAAAGTTAGGGACTTTTTCGCAGTATGTTAACGTTTCCAACTCTAGCCTTATCAAAAAACAGATACTGTTGTGGTCGCTAGTTCCGAGTGGCTCTCCTACTTTGACATTCGTGACATGACGGTCGTATGCCCTAAATAGGAGATCAAGATTATTGCTACCTCGTGTAGGTGTCTTCACTATTTGGGTCTTAAACTTATCATCTGCAAAATTAACCAAACGTTGGCCGGTGGCAGTGCATTTTTCTGTTTCCCAATCAATGTCAGAAGTATTGAAGTCTCCAAGCACAATACTGTGTTGTGTTGTGATGACATCGACAAGGGTGTTGTAAAGATCGCTATGCCTCCTACCGGTCATGTGTGCTGCTAATAGTAAGACAGCATTCAGGACCGGTAGGTTCTACACAAAGGTGGCTAATATTAGGACAGCCCTCAGGACCGGTAGGTTCTATCCAAAATTGGATAATAGTAAAACAGCACTCAGGACCGGTGGGTTTTAGGCGAAGGTGTCAAATAATAAGATAGCACTCAGGACCGGTAGGTTCTACCCAAAGGTGGCTAATAGTAGGACAGCACTTAGGACCAGTGGGTTCTACCCAAAGGTGGCTAATAGTATAACAGCACTCATAACCGGTAGGTTCTTTGCAAAGGTGGCTAATACTAAGATAGCACTCAGTACCGGTATTTTCTACTCAGAGGTGTCTGATAGCAAAGCAGCACTCAGGACCTGGCAGGTTCCACCCAAAGGTGTCTATTAGTAAGGCAGCCCTCAGGACACGGTAGGTTCTACCAAATGATGGCTAATAGTAAGACAGCACTCAGGACCGGTAGGTTCTACCTAAATGTGACTAATAGTAAGACAGCACTCAGGACCGGTAGGTTCTACCTAAAGGTGGCTAATAGTAAGACAGCACTCAGGACCTGTAGGGTTTACGCAAAGATGTCTGTTAGTAAAACATCACTCAGTTAGAGTTAAAACAGGACCATTATGGAAAATACATATATGTAGAGCTGGAAGAACCCAGTTGGCCTCGAGGTTGTGCCAATGAAAGGTTGGTAAGTGTGAAGAACTTCAGCCTGGGAATGAGTTGACATTGGTAGGTTATACGCAAAAAGGTCTAATAATAAGATAACACTCAGGACCGGTAGGTTCTACGCAAAGATGGCTAATACTAAAACAGCACTCAGGACCGGTAGGTTCTACACAAAGGTGTCTGATAGTAGGGCAGCACTCAGATCTGGTAGGTTCTACTCAAAGGTGTCTAATAATAAGACAGCACTCGGGACCTGCAGGTTCTTCGCAAAGGTATCTAATAGTAAGGCAACACTCAGGACCGGTAGGTTCTGCGCAAAGGTATCTACCAATAAGGTGTTTAATAATAAGACAGCACTCGGGACCTGTAGGTTCTACGCAAAGGTGTCTAATGGAACTTTTCTCCGCTATTACAGCAGCAGCCTCAGCAGCAGCCACAGCAGCAGCCGCAGCAGCCGCAGCAGCAACCACAACAGCAGCAGCAGCACCAGCAGCAGTAGCAGCAGCAGCAGCAGCGGCAGCCGCAGCAGCAATCGCAGCAGTAACAGCAGCGGCAGCTATGAACTACATGTCATGTAGTTAATAGGTGGTGCCCACATTGATTTGGGAACCTAAGGTGGTAAATAGCAACCTTGTGGCAACGTTGTCGGAACCCACATTAGTTCATTTTCCAAATTTATCATTGCTACGACGTGGGATTTAGATGGTCTTGCAAAGTAGCGAAAATAGCAAGCCCAGGTGGCACCTACCTTGGGCCCACTTTCAGTGGTTACTAAAGAGGGATTTTTTCAGCGGCACGTCGGCGAGTCTGAAAATGCCCATCGTCGCAATGTATGAACCGTCAAAACGCGAATATATTCCATATAATTCTGCCCCGTTCCATCTAATCCTACCCCGTTCCTCATAATCCTGCCCTGTTTCATACAATCCTACTCCGTTCATGTAATCCTGCCCAGTTCCATATAAACCTCCCCCGTTACATATGATCCTGCCCCGTTCCATTAAATCCGACCCCGTTTATATAATCTTGCGCTGTCTCATATAACCCTGCCCTGTTAAATATAATCCTTCCCTTTTCATATTATTCTGCCCCGTTTCATATAATCCTGCCCTGTTCCATATAATCCTGACCCAATCATACAATCCTGCCCCGTTCCATATAATCCCCCCCCCCCCCGTTCCACATAATCCTGCCCGTTCCATATAATCCCCCCCCGTTCCACATAATACTGCCCGTTCCATATAATCCTGCCCCGTTTTATATAGTCCCCCCGTTCTATATAATCCTGCCCTGCCGGCCAGGAGAAACATTCTCGACAGGCGAGCAGCGTTATGCACGGCAGGCCAGTAGAGACTTGTGGGGCAGGCCAGCAGAGGCATGCACGGCAGGCCAGCAGAGACATGCACGGCAGGCTAGCAGAGACATGCACGACAGGCTAGCATAGACATGCATGGCAGGCCAGTAGATACATGCACGGCAGGCCAATAGATACATGCACGGCAGGGCAGCAGAGACATGCACGGCAAGCTAGCACACATGCGTGGCAGGCCAGCACGGCAGGCCAGCAGAGACATGCACGGCACGGCGAGCCAGCAGTGACGTGCACGGCAGGCTAACAAAGACATGCACGGCAGGACAGCAGATATTCGTGACAGGCCAGCAGAGATCTGCACGGCAGGCTAGCAGACATGCATGGCACGCCAGCAGAAACATGCACGGCATGCCAGAAGGGACGTGCACGGCAGGCTAACAGAAACATGCACGGCAGACCAGAGAGACATGCACGGCAGGCTAGCAAACATGCGTGGCAGGCCTACAGAGACATGCACAGCAGGCTAGCAGACATGCGTGGCAGGCCAGCAGAAACATTCACGGCAGACTAGCAGACATGCGTGGCAGGCCAACAGAAACATGCAAGGCAGACCAGAGAGACATGCACGGCAGGCTAGCAGACATGCGTGGCGGGCCAGCAGAGACATGCACGGCAGGCCAACAGAAACATGCACGGCAGACCAGCAGAAACTTCCACGTCAGGCTAGCAGACATGCGTGGCAGGCCTGCAGAGACATGCACAGCAGGCTAACAGACATGCGTGGCAGGCCAGCAGAAACATTCACGGCGGACTAGCAGACATGCTTGGCAGGCCAGTAAACATTGCGCGGCAGGCTAGCAGACATTCGTGGCAGGCCAGTAGGAACATTGACGGCGGCTAGCAGGCATGCGTGGCAGCCAGCGGAGACATGCACGGCAGGCTAGCAGACATGCGTGGCAGGCCAGCAGAGACATGCACAGCAGGCTAGCAGACATGCGTGGCAGGCCAGTAGAGACATTCACGGGAAGCTAGCAGGCATGCTTGACAGGCCTGCAGAGACATGCACAGCAGGCTAGCAGACATGCGTGGCAGGCCAGCAGAAACATTCACGGCAGGCTAGCAGACATGTGTGGCAGGCCAGCAGAAACATTCACGGCAGGCTAGCAGACATGCGTGGCAGGCCAGCGGAGACTTGCACGGCGGGCCAGCAGAGACATGCACGGCAGGTCAACAGAAACATGCACGGCAGACCAGAGAAACATGCACGGCAGGCTAGCAGACATGCGTGACAGGCCTGCAGAGACATGTGCAGCAGGCTAGCACACATGCGTGGCAGGCCAGCAGAAACATTCACGGCAGACTAGCAGACATGCGTGGCAGGCCAACAGAAACATGCACGGCAGACCAGAGAGACATGCACGGCAGGCTAGCAGACATGCGTGGCGGGCCAGCAGAGACATGCACGGCAGGCCAACAGAAACATGCACGGCAGACCAGCAGAAACTTCCACGGCAGGCTAGCAGACATGCGTGGCAGGCCTGCAGAGACATGCACGGCAGGCTAACAGACATGCGTGGCAGGCCAGCAGAAACATTCACGGCGGACTAGCAGACATGCCTGGCAGGCCAGTAAACATTGCGCGGCAGGCTAGCAGACATTCGTGGCAGGCCAGTAGGAACATTGACGGCGGCTAGCAGGCATGCGTGGCAGCCAGCGGAGACATGCACGGCAGGCTAGCAGACATGCGTGGCAGGCCAGCAGAGACATGCACAGCAGGCTAGCAGACATGCGTGGCAGGCCAGTAGAGACATGCACGGCAGGCCAGCAGAGACATGCACGGCAGGCCAGCAGAAACATGCACGGTAGACCAGAGAGACATGCACGGCGGGCCAGCAGAGACATGCACGGCAGGCCAGCAGAGACATGCACGGCAGGCCAGCAGAGACATGCACGGCAGGCCAGCAGAGACATGCACGGCAGAGTGGGAAATGAGACGAGAATTTTAGTGTTATTGCGTTGGTTCTGATTCAGACTTAGTCATTGTCATAGCATGGTTTCTGAGACATGGTAAGTTATTGTTATAGCATTCGTTCTGAAGCACAATCAGCTATTAACACAGAATGTTCTGATCCGAGCCAGCAATAATTTGTCTCCAGGGCCAACAAAGAACAAAGTTAGAGACACAATGTTATTAAGATAAAATGAAGCCCATTTTAGAGGTTTCAGTTATCCGTTAAACGTACATGTGCAATCACGAGCAAGAGTTCGTTGGAGCTAAAAATTTTGATAAGTGCTGGAATTTAAACGAATTTTCTACACTTATGTTGTAATTGGTTACGTATTAAATAGACAGACTAAGATTCTTATTCGCATAGTGGGAAAGAGTTAGATACTTCTTACCACTTAATATAACGCAATTTGCCAGAGGATGTGCATCCACAAATTTCGTGATTATCACACTATTAGTACTCGTGGGATGGTGACCTTAAAATAACTTTACCATTATCGGAAGAAATATTGACGGCTGCGGTGAAGGGGGGGGGGGGGAAGCAATGAACTGCGATAGCAGAGGAGTGGTGATGACGGACGACCTGAAGCCGTGAGTTGTGGTGTGAACAGAGAGAGTTGGCGAATAGTTGTTCTGGATGACCTGAGATCGTGAGTGGTGGTTTGAACAGAGAGAGCTGGCGAGTAGTTGTTCTCGACGACCTAAAGCCGTGAGTGGTGGTGTGGACAGAGAGAGCGGGCGAGTAGTTGTGCTGGACGACCTGAAGCCGTGAGTGGTGATGTGAACAAAGAGAGCTGGCGAGTAGTTGTTCTGGACGACCTGAAGCCGTGAGTGGTGGTTTGAACAGAGAGGACAGGCAAGTAGTTGTGCTGGACGACCTGAAGCCGTGAGTGGTGGTGTGGACAGAGAGAGCGGGCGAGTAGTTGTGCTGGACGACCTAAAGCCGTGAGTGGTGATGTGAACAAAGAGAGCTGGCGAGTAGTTGTGCTGGACGACCTGAAGCCGTGAGTGGTGGTGTGAACAGAGAGAGCTGGCGAGTAATTGTGATGGACGACCTGAAGCCGTGAGTGGTGGTGTGAACAAATAGGGCTGGCGAGTAGTTGTGATGGACGACCTGAAGCCGTGAGTGGTGGTGTGAACAGAGAGAGCTGGCGAGTAGTTGTGATGGATGACCTGAAGCCGTGAGTGGTGGTATGAACAGAGAGAGCTGGCGAGTAGTTGTGCCGGAAGACCTGAAGCCGTGAGTGGTGGTGTGAACAGAGAGAGCTGGCGAGTAGTTGTGCTGGACGACCTGAAGCCGTGAGTGGTGGTGTGAACATAGAGAGCTGGCGAGTAGTTGTGCTGGACGACCTGGAGCTGTGAGTGGTGGTGTGAACAAAGTGAGCTGGAGAGTAGTTGTGCTGGGTGACCTGAAGCCGTGAGTGTTGGTGTGAAAAGCGAGAGGTAGCGAGTAGTTGTACTGGAGGACCTGAAACCGTGAGTGGTGGTGTGAACAGATAGAGCTGGCGAGTAGTTGTGCTAAACGACCTGAAGCCGTGAGTGGTGCTGTGGACAGAGAGAGCAGGCAAGTAGTTGTGCTAGACGACCTGAAGCCGTGAGTGGTGGTGTGAACAGATAGAGCTGGCGAGTAGATTTACTGGACGACCTGAAGCCGCGAGTGGTGGTGTGAACAGATAGAGCTGGCGAGTAGTTATGCTAAACGACCTGAAGCCGTGAGTGGTGGTGTGAACAGAGAGAGCTGGCGAGTAGTTGTGATGAACGACCTGAAGCCGTGAGTGGTGGTGTGAAGAGAGAGAGCTGGCGAGTAGTTGTGATGAACGACCTGAAGCCGTGAGTGGTGGTCCGAACAGAGAGAGCTGGCGAGTAGTTGTTGTGAACGACCTGAACCCGTGAGTGGTGGTGTGAAGAGAGAGAGCTGGCGAGTAGTTGTGATGAACGACCTGAAGCCGTGAGTGGTGGTCCGAACAGAGAGAGCTGGCGAGTAATTGTGATGGACGACCTGAAGCCGTGAGTGGTGGTGTGAACAAATAGGGCTGGCGAGTAGTTGTGTTGGACGACCTGGAGCCGTGAGTGGTGGAGTGAACAGAGAGGGCTGGCCAGTAGTTGTGATGGACGACCTGAAGCCGTGAGTGGTGGAGTGAACAAATAGGGCTGGCGAGTAGTTGTGTTGGACGACCTGGAGCCGTGAGTGCTGGAGTGAACAGAGAGGGCTGGCCAGTAGTTGTGATGGACGACCTGAAGCCGTGAGTGGTGGAGTGAACAAATAGGGCTGGCGAGTAGTTTTAATGGACCACCTGGAGCCGTGAGTGGTGGAGTGAACAAATAGGGCTGGCCAGTAGTTGTGATGGACGACCTGGAGCCGTGAGTGGTGGAGTGAACAGAGAGGGCTTACGAGTAGTTGTGATGGACGACCTGGAGCCGTGAGGGGTGAGATGAACAGAGAGGGCTGGCGAGTAGTTGTGAGGGACGACCTGAAGCCGTGCGTGGTGGTGTAAACAGAGGGGGCTGGTGAGTAGTTGTGATGGACGACCTTCAGCTGCGATTGTTGGTGACGGCAACAAACCGCGGAAATGTGAGAGTGCTGATGATGGACCTCCTCAAGCGGCAAGTGGTGGTCTGCCAGGAGCAAATGTGAGTGATGATGATGGACCTTCTCAAGCGGCAAGTGGTGGTCTGCCAAGAGCAAATGTGAGAGTGATGATGATGGACCTCCTCAAGCGGCAAGTGGTGGTCTGCCAGGAGCAAATTTGAGAGTGCTGATGATGGACCTCCTCAAGCGGAAAGTGGTGGTATGCCACGAACAACTGTGAAAGTGCTGATGATAGACCTCCTCAAGCTGAAAAGTGGTGGTCTGCCAAGTGCAAATGTGATAGTGTTGATGATGGACCTCCTCAAGCGGCAAGTGGTGGCCTGCCAGGAGCATATGCGAGAGTGCTGATGATGGACGTTCTCATGCGGCAAGTGGTGGTCTGACAAGAGCAAGGTACGCATTGTTTGTCAAGCAGCAATGAAGAGGACGATCACTTCTGGAATCCACATAACGGCCAGCAATGATACAGCCTGCGGTGACCGTGACTTGGACCTGTGCAATTCGCACCAATCGAGAGAATATACCAGCGAGGCGGATCATAATAAAATGGTAGGAATGTGTCATTCACTTCGATAGGTTGATGCAAATTTTTGAGTTCTTTTTACAGGCTAAATCAGCCTAATAACTATATTCTACTTGACAACATTGGCAAGGATGCGCAGCAGTCCCTTTGAGCCTTATCTGGACAAGTGATCACAGTCCAGGACTGACGAACTGTGACGCCTTAAGTGATCATAGTACAGTACTGTTAGCTGACGCCGTTCTGTATCGTAGTCCAGTACTGTGAACTGACGCCTTGAGTGATCATAGTACATTACTGTGAGCTGACGCCGTTCTGTATCGTAGTCCAGTACTGTGAACTGACGTCTTAGGTGATCATAGTACAGTACTGTGAGCTGACGCCGTTCTGTATCGTAGTCCAGTACTGTGAACTGACGCCTTGAGTGATCATAGTACAGTACTGTGAGCTGACACCGTTCTGTATCGTAGTCCAGTGCTGTGAACTGACGCTATTAGGTGATCATAGTACAGTACTGTGAGCTGACACCGTTCTGTATCGTAGTCCAGTGTTGTGAACTGACGCTATTAGGTGATCATAGTACAGTACAGTGAGCTGACGCCGTTCTGCATCGTAGTCCAGTACTATGAACTGACGCTCTTAGGTGATCATAGTACAGTACTGTGAGCTGACGCCGTTCTGCATCGTAGTCCAGTACTGTGAACTGATGCTATTAGATGATCATAGTACAGTACTGTGAGCTGACGCCGTTCTGCATCGCAGTCCATTACTATGAACTGATGTTATTAAGTGATCATAGTACAGTACTGTGAGCTGACTCTATTGGGTGATCATAGTACAGTACTGTAAACTGACGCTATTAGGTGATCATAGTACAGTACTGTGAGCTGTCGCTATTAGGTAATCATAGTACAGTACTGTGAACTGACGCTTTTAGGTGATCATAGTACAGTACTGTGAACTGACGCTCCTAGGTGATCATAGTACAGTAGTGTGAACTGACGCTATTAGGTGATCATAGGACAGTACTGTGAGCTGACGCAGTTCTGTATCATAGTCCAGTACTGTTAACTGACGCCTCAGGTGATCACAGTACGGTTTTGTGAACTGACGCTCTTAGGTGATCATAGTACAGTACTGTGAGCTGACGCCTTAGGTGATAATAGTACAGTACTCTGAGCTGACGCCGTTCTGTATCATAATCCAGTACTGTGAACTGACGTCTTAGGTGATCATAGTACAGTGCTGTGAACTGATGATCTTAGGTGATCATAGTACAGTACCGTAAACTGACGCCTTAGGTGATCATAGTACAGTACTGTGAGCTGACGCCTTAGGTGATCATAGCACAGTACTGTGAGCTGACGCTATTAGGTGATGATAGTACAGTACTGTGAACTAACGCTATTAGGTGATCATAGTACAGTACTGTGAACTGACGCTATTAGATGATCATAGTCCAGTAATGTGAGCTGACCCTATTAGGTGATCATAGTACAGTACTGTGAACTTTATTCAATGAATATTCGTCAGGGCCCTGTTACCGAACTTCTTACGAGGCCGTTAGCCGACCTTAATACCCCCATTTGGCCGCCATTTTCTATAACGAGATGGTTTTCAAAAGAGCCTCTAAAGAGCGGAACTCCCACTCGACTCTCGAGTGCACCTATGCAGGTCAGCAGCAGCAAGAGCCTCTAAAGAGCGGAACTCCCACTCGATTCGTGAATGCACCTTTGCAGGTAAGCAGCAGAAAGTGCCTCTAAAGAGCGGAACTCCCATTCGACTCTTTAATGCCCCTATGTAGGTCAGCAGCAAAATGAGCCTCTAAAGAGTGGAATTCCCACTCGACTCGTGAATGCACCTTTACAGGTCAGCAGCAGAGAGATCTTCTAAAGAGCGAAATTCCCACTCGACTCTTGAATGCACATTTGCAAGTCAGCAGCAAAAAAAGTCTATAAAGAGCAGAACTCCCACTCGACTCGTGAATGCACCTTTGCAGTTTAGCAGCAAAAAGAGCCTCTAAAGAGCGGAACTCACACTCGACTCTTGAATGCTCCTCTGCAGGTCAGCAGCAGAAAGAGCCGCTAAAGAGCGGAACTCCCACAAGACTCGTGAATGCTCCTTTGCAGGTTAGCAGCTAAAAGAGCCGCTAAAGAGCGGAACTCCCACTCGACTTTGAATGAACATTTGCAAGTCAGCAGCTGAAAGAGCCTCTAGAGAGCAAACTTCCACTCAACTCTTGACTGCACCTTTACATGCCGGCAGCAGCGAAGCCTCTAATGAGCAAGTTCCCACAAGACACTTGGACGTAAACTGCAGGTCGTCAGCAGGTTGGCAGCAAGTCGGCAGCAGGTCGGCAGCAGGTTATAACTTGAATTACGTATTTAATACTTTGATAAACACTTTCGTCTGCCACCAATTTATATAATCGGAAATAAAATATATAATGTTGTCAATTGAAGGCTAAATGGAAACCAAACAATATATACTGTTTCAGTAAAACTATAACCCTCGTTAAAGCCGTCAAAATTACTCGGCTGTGGATTATTTTCAACGGACGAAATACTGATCGTATACCAACAGCGTCATAATATATAAATAAATACACATATAT